>CAKNYM010052891.1:120222-150763 GCA_932195095.1 Andricus curvator
GGATAAGGGATAAGAGGGATAAGGGATAAGAGGGATAAGGGATAAGATAAGTGGAAAGAGAATGAGGGAGGGTCATTCAGAGGAGGATACTAGACGAGATGAAGAAAAATGAGAGAAAATGAGGGGTAGGAGGGAGGAGGTGAGAGAGGTGAGACGTGACAAGAGGAAGTAGGAGTAGAAAACGATAGAAGGCAACCATCGAGGGGGCGCTAAAGGTAAATACGAGAGGCGACTAGACGAGTAAAGACGAGATGATGGAAAAGGAGTTAGATATTAGGGGAGGGCGATCAGAGAGAGGATGAGAGGCGTGACGAGGGAAGAGGTAGGAAAGGGGGGAAGGGAACGGGGTTATGGGAGTTAGAGGGGAGATAAGAAGAGATGATGAGTAATTGAGGGAAAGAGAAGGTGCGATGGGCGATACGTGGTGAGGAAGGGAGAAAGAGTAAGAGGGACTAAAGGCGGTGGGTTAGATGGAGATACTAGACAACACGAGAGGAGGGTGAATAAAAGAAAATAATGAGAGGTGAGAGTAGAATTAGGGTGAGAGGGGTGAACCGAGACTATAGGAAAAAGAGGTGGGAAAGGAGGAAATGGAAAGTAGTGCGCGTTAGAAGGTGATACGACATGAGAAGTATCGAAAGTGATTAGTGGAAAGGAGTGACAATGAGAAGAGGTGCGATGGGAAAGAGGAAAAGGCTTGACGAGGGTGGGAGGAAGAGGGGAGTAGTAAGGGGTAGAAAGAGTACGAGGGAGACAGGTGTGAGGAAGAGGGGGAAATAAGAGGGGTTGAGAGGGGCGTTAAGTAAAAAAGCATTGACTTTACATTGGATTTGTGAGAATTAACGTTATTTGAATTTGAGAGAATGTCAAATGATGAAAATAATTTATGTTCTTCTTTCCCAAATACTTTTCCCATTGTATCGAATTTGCCATTCACTGTGACTTGCATTTCCGTTGGCACAGGCTACAGCGCAGCGGTTTACCGCTGCTTCACGATATCGTAAAATCGTATCTGTAACGTAATTTACCGACGCGGTTGAGGGTGGGCGTGGTGTGGTGTGCAGTATGGTGTGGTGCATGCGATCATGAATGGTGCCTTATTTAGGTCGAGTGTCAACAACGGCGAGTCGATTTGTGAAAAATGTCCTCAAATTTTCAAAAAAATGTGAGATATAAAATTAACAGAATTTTATTACAATTTACTGAATTTGAAATAAAAATACGAATTCTACGAAACGTGTAACAGCATGAAACTTTTTTTGGGGGTGGGGGGGTCAGAAAAATTTTACGATCTGTCACAAGGTGGGGATTCATACTGCTATGTAATATTTTTAAGAAATCAATCTTATAAGGAATCCATTTATGCAAAATTAATGTTATAAATGTTATGAAGACTTCATATCGTTATAATTAGATTAATATTTTGATGTTTTTTCATCATTCCGTCAAAAATTTTCCATGAAAGCAAAACTTTTTTACAATTTTTTGAAATAACTCCTACCTGCAATATCATTCATTTTTTTTTAAATTACGAATTAACGTATACCATTAAGCCATTTCCCTTTCAGGGTAGGCATGACACTACCGGATTCGGGTAGTGTTTCTAGGTGGATAGTTTCTTGTAATTAATAACTACAAGTATGGGCTCACCACACCCACGACGGGCCAACAGCACGCAGTATTCTCGAATGGTCACCCATCCAAGTACTAACCGCGCCCAACGCTGCTTAACTTCAGTGATCGGACGAGAACTGGTTTTTTCAGCGTGGTATGGCCGTTGGCCATAAGATATTGGTAAGATGTTTTAAAAAGATTCCAAGGGATTTCAGAGGATTTCCAAATATTTCAGAAGATTTTTAGGAGATTTTAACGGATTTTATAAGATTTTCGAGAATTTCAGTAATTTAAAAGGATTCTAAAGACTCTCAATAAGGCATTTTAATGAATTTTCTAGGATCTCAAAGGATTTCATAAAACTTTAAATATTTCAGGGAATTGCCAGGAATATCACATTGCATGTAATTTCACGGGATTACAAGGGATTTGAAAAAATCTTATTGAAGTCTTAAAGAATTTATTCACAAGAATTAAGGGATTTCGAAGAATTTTAAAGAGTTATTTGAAAAGATTTAAAGGAATTTCCAATAGCTTTAATGCCTTTAATAAATTTCAAAGGATTTCATAATATTGCAAAGGATTAAAAAAATTTCAAGGAATTTCAGATTTCATGTAACTTCATGAGATTTTAAGGGTTTTATGATCTTTTAATGAATTTCGAAATAATTTATTCACAAAAATTGAGGGATTTCGAAGCATTTGAAAAATTTGAAGAGTTTTTAATTATTTTAAGGTATTTTTAAAGATTTTAAAACATTTTGATGATTTCACAAATTTTAAAGACTTTTAAAGGTGCTAAAATATTTCTAAAGATTCAAAAGAATTTTAAAGATCTTTACAAAATTTAAAGGATTTTTTAAAAAGATTTTAATGATTTCAAGGGATTTAAAAAAATTTCATTCGGGGTTCAAAAATTTTACTAGAATTTCGGAAGATATGAGAGATCCCGAAAAATAAAATGCCCGACACTGCAACATCCGCGAATAATATAATTCCCGAAATTATAAAATTGCCGAAATATAAAAATCCCAAATTGGAAAATTCCTGAATAATAAAATTCCCGACAATTTATAATATTACCGAATTTGAAAATTGTTTCTTCTGAAATATTATTATTCATAAAAAATAAAATAATCAAATATTTGTATCATAGGAAAACTTATTTTCAAGGTTTGAAATTTTTTAAATTATTGTTTGAATGTAAAATAACAGGAATTGACAAAAATAATTCTAAATGAAATTTTTTTTTCAAAAATGTGCTTAGCAATTTTTTTAAATTTATTGTTCTTGTAATGAAAATCTTGTTCTTGCATTGTTCTTTTGCGTTGAGAAAATTTTTTTGAACTATTGTTCTTTCAAATTCAAAGATAATATTATTAACAATAACAATAAATTGTTCAAACAATTATTTTCGTTAACATTAATGAACTATTGCCTCACTCTAATTGAAAATTGGACAAAAAGTAAAAATTTTTTTGAAAAAACCGCGACTCTCTGTCTCTATTCTAAGAGAAAATTAAAAAAAAAAAAAAAAAATTGTTTAAAAGTTTTTTCTGAACATCCAATTATCAAAATAAAGTATTCATTTATGCAACAGAAACAATTTAAATTGAAAAAATTGCAAAAAAATCATAAATAGCGCCAAAAACTCGCAAGAACCCTATTTTTTCACTTATGGCGTTTTTTTGGGACCCTATAAAACAGACTTATGGGGGTGATATTTAATAAGTAATATTTGATCCGTATTCTGCGGATAATCGTGAACGAAAATATCAAGTTTCAACTTGATTCAGCTAATATTGACGATTCTGAATAAAATTTAAAAAAACGTCTTTTTTTCTTATGGGAAATACGTATTTTTTAAATATTTTAAATTTAAATTAAATTTAAATTTTTAAAAAATTTTTAAATTCCTTCATGTATTTTTTCTAAAAAAAATCTATTTATTTTTTTGTGTGAAGGAGAATGAATGAGAAATAACAAAAATTAAAAAATGGAAGTAATTTTTAAAACATTTTTACAAGTGGGTTTCAGGAATGACCTTTTTAAGTTCCTCACTAATTATAATTCTATAATTTATTCATGCTCTCTAGAAACGTGTTTTGAAACAAAAAGTTACAAAATAAAAAAATCCTTTTTTTTATATTTTCATTAATTTATAAACCCGGACCAACAGCATTATTAAATAAAGTCCCCTAATGAGTTCCCTGATAATTAAACATTTTTCTTTGAAAGAGTACTTTTGAATGTAGTGTGAATTTTTATAATTAGTCTATGGAATTCAATTAAAAATTAAAAATTAATTAGCTAAAATTAATTAAAAAAAAGTTAATTAATTACTTTTCTTGCGTGAATATGACTTTCAGTCCGGAAAAAAATTCAAATGTTTTTTTATTAAAAAAAAAAAAAATTCTAAGAGAAAATTAAAAAATACTTTTAAACATTTCAAGTCATTTCCCAAAATTTCGGGTCAGAATGTAGAAGATTTTAATGCAAAATTTCACACTTTTGCAAGATTAATTTGAAAAAGAATTTGAATTTCCGAAGATTTTTAATAAAAGATTAAGAAACTTTTCAAGAATTTACTTCTAAAAAGGTTTCAAGAGAATGAAAAAATATGCCTAAATTCGTGCAAAAACTTGAAATGATTTTTTATGTTGAAAATTAATTTTCAAAGAAAATTTTAGAAGATTTCAAAATATTTAAAAAAATTTGGTCAAAAAGAATCTAAACAATTTTAAGACAGTTTTTCTACTTTTGCACGATTTTACAAAATGTTAAAAAAACTTTTCATTATTTTAAAACATATTTTGAAAATTTCGATGTTTTTAAAAGATTCCAAAATAATTTTTTTTTAATTCAAAAAATTTAAAACAAAATACAGATTTTGATATTACAAAGAAAGAGGCATTTAAAGAATTTTGAAAGGTTACAATAACATAATTTTAAATATTAATATTATAATAAAATAATGCTTTTAAGATTTCTGGTAAAATTTAAAGTTTTTTTTTCTGAAAATGAATTCAAAGAGACTATTTAAAAATATTCCAAAATACTCCAAAAGGTTGCGGAAATATTCAGAAAGTAATATTGAAGAATTTAAGACAGTCTTATAAATAATTTGAGTCAGTTTAAAAGATCTTTATTAATTTTTGAAGTTTTTAGAAAATTAAAAATATTTTAAAACTTTGAAAGTTTTTCGAAATATTATGAAATATTTTTCAGTTTCTTCCAAACTTCTGCAAGCCCTAAATATCTTTTAATCTGACTCTTAATTTTTTCAAAAATGTTGTAAAATCCTCTTAAATACAAAAATTATACCTTTTTGACAGAAATGAAATCTTGGAAAATCTTTTCGAATTTTCTCAAGAATCTTAGGAAAATTATATTTATATAATTTTCTATAGAAAATAAACAAATAATAAATTCAACAAAAAATAGTTACGCGTATTTTTTATTTTTTGTTAAAAATCTTTTTTCATTGAAAGCTCTTTTCGATTATTTAAATCTTTTTTAGATAAAATATTAACTAATTTATTTTTGGATAAGAAGTGATATTTCTCAATTAAAAATCCAACTACTGGGGTCAAAATCAATCTCTCTGTTTGGAAATGTAGCTAATTTCTTTAAAAATTTGCATTTCTCGGCGGAAAACAATTGAACAAAAAAAATTAATTAATTAAAACAAATGGAATCATAAATTAATTCTCGGTTAAAAATTCATCTTTTTGGTTGACATTTAATCTGTTTTGGTTAAGGATTCAACTATATTGATAAAAAATCGTATTTTTTGGAAAAATTCAACTGCTTTTGATTTAAAATAAAAATATTAAGAACTCATATTTTTTGGTTGAAAATTCGTTTATTTTTGGTTAATGATTAATTTTTAACTGAAAATTCAACTATTTGAATTGTAGTAAATTAATTTAATTTATATATTTTTCATATATTGTGGTTGAAAATATTAACTTTTTTGTCGAAATTTCGTATCTTTTGGAAAATATTCGATCTTTTTTATTTGAGGATCCAACTATTTTGATGAAAATTTATCTTTTTAAGTTGAAGATTCAACTACTTAGTTGAAGGTTGAACTTTTTGTTATAAATGCATTTTTTTGGTTGAAAAATTAACTATTGTGTTAAAAATTCGTTTCTTTTTGCATAAAAAGTATTATTTTAACGGAAAAATTGAACTATTCCATTTTTTGAGTTATTTTTTGGGTTTATTCCAAGTTTAGCTTTTTTAGTTGAAAATACAACAACCAGGTTGAAAATAATCTTTTTAGTAGAAAATTTAACTTTTTGATTCAAAATTCATGTATTTTCTTAAAAGTTCGTCTTTTTCGTCAAAAATTAATTTTCTTGGTTGAAAATGCAACTACTTGGTTGAAAGTTAAACTGTTTTGTTAAAACTTAATTTTTTCAGTTAAAGTTTAATCATTTTAGTAGAAAATTTATCTAGTTAGTAGAAAACTGATTTTTGTTTAATTCGTTTTTTTGTATTCAAAATTAATTTTCCAAATTGAAATGTAACAACTCTATGTTTGGTTGAGTATTCATCTTAATTATTTGAAAATTTGGCAGTTTGGTTGGAAATTTGTCTACTCTGGTAGAAAAATTAATCTTCATAGTTAAAAATTCGTCTTTTTTAATTGAATTCAACTGTTTTTCATTTTAAATAAAAATCTTTTTGGAATTAAATATCAACTACTGCATTTTTGGTTCAGAAATCCTTTTTTTCGGTTGAAAATTCTAATAGTTGGTTTAAAAATTAAATTTTTTATCGAAATTTTGATTGGTCTTATCCGGAATCTTCAAAAGTCTGTCGAATTTTCAGAAGATTTTTCCATTTTCTAAAAATGGCCACAGGACTATAATTTTTATCTTTACTTCTCGAAGTGTGTGTAACTTTGATATTCACGGAAAACCGATACACGATCAGGTGCTGATAAATGGATAACTCCTGCCTGCACCGAACATCCCTGATATATTATAGAGCCGAATATAGTAAACGTTGGTTCGATGCCGTTGCATTTCAAGCTCCATTGGACTGCTGACCGGAGAGAAAAATTCCATCAGAATTTTCCGAACACTTTTACAAATTACTTTATCATTCTAATGGCAAATTTCATTTGAAATCCAATTTTTCTCATTTTAATAAAATTATCATTTGATGATACCTTAAGTCTCAGGTCGAGGGGGAAACAACTCTTAAAAAAGGAGTCCAGCGGAAACGGACAAAAAAGACGAATTTAAAAAAAAAAAAAGATTCATTTTTAATTGAACCAATTTAACCAAATAATAACATTTTCAAGACAAAAAGACGAATCATTTCGAAGAAAGTTGAATTTAAAAAAAGCTACTTTTCAACCAAGGATAAATTATTCTCAACCAAGAAGGATCTCTTTTCTACCATAAAATATGAGTTTTTAACCTAAAATGATAAATTTTGAACAACATAGTTGACTTTTCATCCAAAAATGATAACTTCAAAAAATAATTTAATTTTCCGAAAATAATTAGATGTTTGACAAAATGGTTGAATTTCTAACCAAATAGTTGAATTTCCAGCATACAAAGACACATTTTCAATCAAATAGTCGAATTTTCGCACAAAAAAGATTACAATTCAATAAAATATTTGAATTTTCAAGACAAGCAGATAATTTTTCAGAAGAACGTCGAACTTTTATAAAAAAAAAATCATTTTCAACCAAGAAAGATGAATTTTCAACAAAAAAGTAAACTTTCCCAGCTAAAAAGTCGAATGTTGAAAAAAAAATTTTAACAAAAAAGATGATTTTCAATCAAGAAAGGTGAATTTTCAACAAGATAGTTAAATTCTCAATCAAAAAGTTAAACTTTCAACAAACAAGAATAATTTTCTACCCAAAAGACGACTTTTCAACGAAATATATGCATTTTCTACCAAATAATTAAATTTTCAACCAAAAAGTTGAATTTTCAACAAACAAGATTAATTTTCTACCCAAAAAGACGAGTTTCCAACAAAATGAATTAATTTTATAACAAACAGTTGAATTTTCAAATTATACAATGTACAGGATAAATTTTAAACCAAAAATGGAATAGTTAAATTTTCAGATAAAAACTCTGATAAAAAAAACTTTGAACAAAAAAAAAAACGAATTATCAACAAAATTGTTAAATTTTCAATCAAAAAGACGAATTTCCTACAATACAGTGAAATTTTCAACATAAAAGTTTATTTAAAAGCAAATAGTTGAAATTCCAACTCTAATTATGGATCCTCAATAAGAAAATTACCAGTTGATATTTCAATCAAAGAAATGTATCTTTAACAAAAAATGATCAATTTTCAACCAAGAAGATTAAATGCCTACCAAGAAAGACGAATTTTCAACCAAAAAGTCAAATTTTAACTGAAAAAGATAAATTTTTAACCAAAAATGAAAAGTTTAATTGTCAGTTTAAAACATTTATTTAAACCAAACATGAAACGAATTTTTATCAAAATAGTTAAATTTTCAAAAAAAAAGAGATGAATCTTCTACTAAAAAAATGAATTTTTAGCAAAGTAGTTGAATTTGTGATAAAAAAGATGACTTTTTGAAATATAGTTACATTTTCAACAAAATAATTAAATTTTTCAACCAAATAGAATTTTTAAACAAACCAGATGAATTCCGAACCAAAAATGTAATAGTAGCCTTTTCAATAAAAAAATAACTTTTACCTGAAAATATATTTGGATTTTCTTATTGGGTTAAAGTTCTCAGTGTTATCTAACTTCGTAACGTTATTTCCACGCATGACGAAAAGGATTGCTTTTTAATAACATTTTTTTATTTTCAAGCAAATAGATGAACTTCAAACCAATTAAATTCAACTTTAATCCAAATAGTTTTAATTTCTAAACAAAAAGATTACTTTTCTATTGAAAAAATACGAATTTTCGACGCAATAAATGAAATTCCAACGAACCAGTTTAATTTTCAAGCAAAAAATTTAAAATTTCAACCATACAGAGTTAAATTTTCAACAAAAAAGATCATTTTTTCACAAAAAATTGAATAATTAAATTCACATTCAAAAAATGAAATTTCAAATAAAAGAAAATAAAGAATAACCAACAAAATAGTTGAATACTCAACCAAAAATACGAGTTTTCAACAAAGCGAATTTGACTTTTCAACCAAACAGGATACTTTTCATCAAAATTGTTTAATTTTCATCAAAATGCTTTAATTTTCATCCATATAGTGAAATTTTAAACCAAAAACATGAATTTGTAGCTTTGAAGATTAATTTTGTAGCGAAAAGTACGAATTTTTAGCCAAATAATTGAGATTCCAAATGAAAAATATAAATTTTCATTCACACACAGTTGAATTTTCAATTTAAAAAAACAGATTTCCACTAAAAATGGTAAAATTACATTTTCAGTTAAAAAAATAAATTTAAAAAAACAACGAATTTTCGAAAAAATAGTTGATTCCTCAACCAAAAAGACGATTTTTCAACAAAACAGTTGACTTTTCAATCAAAAATGATACTTTTTAACAAAATTGTTTAACTTTTAACAGAGTACATTAATTTTTAACCAAATGGTGGAATTTTCAACCAAAAACATGAATTTTTAACCCAAAAGATTGATTTTTTACTGAAAAGTATGAATTTTTAACCAAATTGTTGAATTTTCAACGAAGAAAGAAAAAAATTTTATTCAAAAATGGAAAAGTTAAATTTTTAATTTAAAAATTAATTTTTTACCAAAAAAAGAAGAATTTTCCACAAAATATTAATATTTTCATTAAAAGAGACGAATTTTCAACTAAGATTATGCATCACCAGCAAAAAAATCATAACAAAGTAATTAATCTTTCGACCAAGTAGTCGGATTTTCAAGCAGAAAAGATACATTTTCAACTATATTAACAAAAGAATTTTCAGATGGAAAAGACGAATTTTCAAAAAAATTGTCCAATTTGCAACCAAAAAAGATTTTTCATTTGATAATAAAAAAAAGTTAGGCAAATTATTATTCGAAGGAAAAAAATATTTAATATAAAATAAAAGTTTCGAATGAATTTTTCATTTTATATTAAATATTTTTTTCCTTCGAATCCTTTTTGTCATACGTGGAAATAATGTTACGAACTTAGATAACACTAAGAATTTTAACCTGATAAGAAAATCCAACTATATTTTTAGGTAAAAGTTCTTTTTTTTATTGAAAAGGCTACTATTATATTTTTGGTTCGGAATACATCTGATTTGGTTAAAAATTCTATTTGGTTGAAAAATTTAATTATTTTGTTGAAAATGTAACTATATTTCAAAAAGTCATCTTTTTTATCAAAAAATCAACTACTTTGTTAAAAATTCATTTTTTTAGTAGAAGATTCATCTCTTTGGTTGAAAATTCGTCTTTCTTGGTAGGCATTTAATCTTCTTGGTTGAAAATTGATAATTTATTATTAAAAATACATTTGTTTGATTGAAATATCAACTGGTAATTTTTTTATTGAGGATCCATAATTAGAGTTGGAATTTCAACTATTTGCTTTTAAATAAACTTTTATGTTGCAAATTCTACCGTATTGTAGAAAATTCGTCTTTTTGATCGAAAATTTAACAATTTTGTTGGTAATTCGTTTTTTATTTGTTCGAAGTTTTTTTTATCAGAGTTTTTATCTGAAAATTTAACTATTCCATTTTTGGTTTAAGATTTATCCTGTATATTGTATAATTTGAAAATTCAACTTTGTGTTAGAAAATTTATTTATTTTGTTGAAAACTCGACTTTTTGGATATAAAATTGATCTTGTTTGTTAAAATTCAACTATTTGGTTGAAAATTTAATTATTTGGTAGAAAATGCATATATTTCGTTGAAAAGTCGTCTTTTGGGTAGAAAATTATTCTTGTTTGTTGAAAGTTTAACTTTTTGATTGAGAATTTAACCATCTTGTTGAAAATTCATCTTTCTTGATGGAAAATCATCTTTTTTGTTAAAAATTCATTTTTTTAAACATTCGACTTATTAGCTTGAAAACTTTACTTTTTTGTTGAAAATTCATCTTTCTTGGTTGAAAATGATTTTTAAAAAATAAAAATTGAACAGTCTTCTAAAAAATTTGTCTGCTTGTCTTAAAAATTCAAATATTTGATTGAATTGTCATCTTTTTTGTGCGAAAATTCGACTATTTGATTGAAAATGTGTATTTGTATGCTGGAAATTCAACTATTTGGTTAGAAATTCAACTATTTTGTCAAACATCTAATTATTTTTTGGAAATTAAATTATTTTTTGAAGTTATCATTTTTTTATTTCTTTATTTGCTTTAAGGTTACATAAACATAATTTTCCCAGGTTGCTCGAGAAAATTCAAAAAGATTCTTGAAGATTCCAGATATGTTGAAAAAGTATGTACAAAATTTCCAAAAATTTGTTTTCTATTTCACAGGATTTTACAAAATTTTAGGAAAAATTAGAGTAGCTATAAAGATATATAAAACTTTTTGACGCTTGCAAAAAATTGAATAATATCTTATAAATTTTCGGAAATCTTTTAAAGTTTTGAAATATTTTTAATTTCTTATAAATTCCGAAATGTATTTTAAAACAACTCAAATTATTCCTATACTTGTTTTAGAATCTTCGGAAATTTATTTTTGAACATTTTTCTAAACAAATAATGAATCATTTTAAAAATTCACAGAAATCATAAGAACCTTTTTTTATTATCTTGAAACCTTTTAAAATCTTTACAAAATTTTATTTCGAAATCTTCAAAAATCTACATCTACTTTAAAGTTTTCTGAAATTTTGTTTTATTTTTGAAATTTCTCAGAAACTGCTAAATATGTATGAAAATAATTCGAATATTTCCTAAAATTTTGAAAAAATTTTGCAAAATTAAAATAATGTCCTTTAAATCTTCAAGACTCCTTTTTGATAATTTTGAAAATCTGTTGAAATTTTTTGAAATCTTTTTTAATATTCTCTTAAAATAAATGCCGTGAAATTAAAAATATGATTAAAAAATTTCCGAGAAATCGTAAGAAAACTTGTTTATTGTCTTGAAATCTTTTTAAATTCCAAAAACGCTTCTGAATTTTTTGTTCGAAACCTTCCAAAATCTAAATTTTGTCTCAAATGAAATTATTTATTTATTTTTGATGTATGGAATTCCTGAAAATATAAAAAAAATAATCCAACGACCAAATTTTGACAACCACCATAAAATGCTCCTATTGTAATTAGAAAAAAAAAATTACTTAAAAAAAAATGTTTGTTTAGACAAAAATAAAAAAGAGTAACAAAAAATAAGAAGGAAACCAAATCTAGGGGACTTTGTTGGTTTCCTTCTCATTTTTCTTTCCTCTTTTTCATTTTTGTCCAACCAAATTTTTTTTTTTAAGAAATTTTTTTTTTTTTTAATTACAATAGATTTTTTTTTCGTAATAGAAAAATGAGAAGGAAACCAACCAAATCCCCTGGATTTGGTTTCCTGCTCATTTTTCTTTCCTCTTTTTAATTTTTGTCCCGAGAAATTTTTTTTTTTTTAAGAAAAATTTTTTTTTCTTAAATTACAATAGAAGCATTTTATGGTGGTTGTACAAATTTGGTCGTTGGATTCTTGTTTTTATTTTCAGGACTTCTTCAAATTAACTTGTGTATTGGACGTTAAATAGGATTTTGAATTTGATTTTAATCTAATTTAAAACTCCTAAATTTTTGTTCATTTTTGTCAAACTTCTAAATATCCATTGAACTTATTGGATTTTTTTTCTAAATTATATTTTTCTCAATAAATGAGTGAAGTAATCTGTTGGTATCGATAGACAGCTTATTTTTTTCCGTTCACCCAAATCAAACCATAAGCAAATACTATTCTTATCAGTGCGACTTACTAGTAAAGATAAAATGCTAATCAGCACGTAATTGTGGTGAAGTAAATAGCTTCTGCTCGCGGGAATAAATACGGGACCTTGTCGACTTTAAATTATAACACCTGGCTGATAAACAGAAGACAAATCGAAGAATTACAATATTTTTTACTGAACCACTCACGAATATTTTCAATCAGGCTTCTCTATTCAGTGAGAATGAAGATTGCTATTGTGTTCTTAATCTTCGTGGTTTTTCTGAATTCTATTGGTGAGTATAACATATATACTTTTTTTAATACTAAAATTATTCATACCATTACTAAGGAAAAATTAGTGATCCGAATCTTCTAGCTTAGATTTCTTATCAATCAGAAAAAAGATAAAAGAAATTAGCAGAAAGTTCGGTACACATACTGACGATACGATTTTTTAGTAGATTTTACAAGAACTTTAGTTAAATAAACTGATTTTATATACATTTCACCTTTTTTTAAATCAAATTTACTGAGTTGGACATGGTGGGGCTAAACCGACTTTAATTGAAAGGTGCTTGAATATGGGATTTTCTGGTTGACTATGGTTTCCTGGGATCCCATGAAAGTTTTCAGATCAAATTGAAAATCATCGCCTGAGCCCTTTTTCAAAAATATATATTGTGTTTTTGAAAAATTATGAGATGTGAAATTCGTAAACAAGTTGAAAGGTAGTTTAGTTCGTTTACTTTTTCATAGTTTTGTAGATTTTAAAGGTATGATAGTGAGCATCATCTAAAAATATCTTTAAAAATTTGAGCTTAGGGACCGTACTTAAATTACGTAACAGCTCAAGGGGGAGGGAGGAGTCAAGATATTTTGTTACGATTCGTAATGGAAGGGGGGGGGGGCGGTCCTTCATTAATCAACGTAATTTTCGTAAATTCACAAATGAAACATATACATTGTTGCATATATACAATATACATATATACATATATACATATACAATTTTATTTAATTTAATATTCATAAATATTTAATTAATGTTTAAAATTTTTTAAATTTGAATTTCAATTCAAATTCAATTTATTTATAAATTTCTTCTTTGACTCGCACAAATTGTACAGAAATTTAATATGAATTTAACTTTACGAACTACGAATTACTTTATGAATACTTAGAAAATAAATTACTAACAAGAATGTTATATCAGGGTTATCGCAAAACTTAATTTTAAAAATTCTCTAATTTTTCCCTGACCAATTTTTCATTTTCCCTGACCATTAATATTCCAAGACCAGAATATTACATTTGTAAAATTTTTAACCTAGAATCTTTTATAAGCGGAATAAAACAAGTTCAAATAAAGATTGAAAAATTTTAAATATATTCTGCTTGACAGTTATTGAAAGTTATATAAATTCCCTGACTTTTACAAGATTTTTTTTCTAAATCCCTGACTTTTTCCTGACTTTAAAAAAAAAATTGTTCTTGGCTAGGTTCCTTTTTTTACTCACCAAGCGCCAAAGAAAATTGGTGATTAAAAAAACGAGCCTAGCCAACAACAATTTTTTTTAAAGTCAGGAAAAAGTCAGGGATTTAGAAAAAAAATCTTGTAAAAGTCCGGGAATTTATATAACTTTAAATAATTATCAAGCAGAATGAATTTGAAATTTTTCAATTATTTGAAATTGTTTTATTCCGCTTATAAAAGGTTCTAGGTTCAAAATGTTACAAATGTAATATTCTGCTCTTTGAATATTAATTGTCAGGGAAAATAAAAAATTGGTCAGGGAAAAATTAGAGAATTTTTGAAATTAAGTTTTGCGATAACCCTGACATAACATTCTTGTTAGTCATTTATTTGCTTTGTATTCATATTTCTTTTTTTTTGCAGTTTCTTCCTCCTGAAAATTATCTTTGTAGATATAAATTTTATTATTTGCTTGAAAATTCAACACTATTTTCAAAAAGTCAATCTTTTTGCTTGAAAATTCCACTATTTCGTAGAAACATAACCTTTTCAAAAAATTCCTATTTTGGTGATGAAAAATCAATTGAAATGTTTTTTGGATAAAAATACAACTATTTTTTTGAAAATTTGCCTTTTTGCTTTAACAATTCATCTGCTTTATTAGAAATTTCATATTTCTTGGATAATAATGCAACTCTTTGGTTGAAAATTCGATAATTTTGTTGAAAAGTCATCCTTGTTGGTAGAAATTTCAACTCTTTTGTTGAAAAATCACCTGAAATATTTTTTGGACGAAAATTCGACTATTTTTTTTTTTTAACTTTTTTATTTAAAAATTCATCTGTGTAAAAAATTTATTTTTCTTTGATAAGAATGCAACTGTTTGGTTAAAAATTCAATAAATTTGTTAAAAAGTCATCCTTTTGGTCCAAAAATCTACTTTTTGCTGAAAATTCAACTATGTCGTCGAAAATTTACCTTTTGAGAAAAATTCACATTTTGTGTTGAAAAACCGATTTAAATATTTTTTGGATGAAAATTCAACTATATTTTTGAATATTTGTCTTTCTGATCTAAAAAATCATCTGTTTTAGTAGAAAATGAATCTTTTTTGGATGAAAATTCAACTTTTATTATTGAAAATTCGTCTTTTTGGGTTGAAAATTCAAGTATCTTTGTAGAAAATTTACTTCTTATTTAAACTATTTTGTTTGAACCACTTTGTTAAGAAATCATTTTTTGCTGAAGATTCATATTTTTAGTTGAAAATTCATCTCTTTGGTTAAAGTTTGACTATTTCGTAAGTTGAACTATTCTGTTCAACATTTTTTTTAATGAAGCTTTATCTCTTTGGTTGAAAATTTAACTATTTTGTTGAAAATGAATTTTTCTGCTGGAAATTCCTATTTTTCTGGTTGAAAATTCAATTTTTGTACAGAAAATTCGTCTTTTGGCTTTAAGGTTCAACAATTTAGGCGAACTTTTTTTTCTTTCATTACTGAAAAATCTTTTGTTTGTTGAAAATTCGTCTTTTCGATTTTAAAATTATTTTTTTTTTTAATGAAATTTCATCCTTCTTGGTTGAAATATCAACTATTACACTTTTTTGTTGCAAATTTATCTTTTAAGGTTGAAAATTCAACTATTTTTTGAAAATTTCATTGTTTTATAGAGAATTTAATTATTTTGTAGGAAATTTAAGTATTTTCTCAAGAAGTCATCTTTTATCGTAGAAAAGTCACTTTTTTGTTTAAAATAAATGAATTTAAAAATTTTCAATTTGTATATGAATTTTAATGGTATTTGAATGTTAATGGGCAAGAAAGAAAAATTGGTCGAGGAAAAATCACAGAATTTTGAAAATCAATTTTTTCAATTTAATAAAAAAAAGTTTATTTATCGACAATTGCAGTTGTGTTTTAGCCGCACTTATTAGATGTCCTAACTGGATTTCCGAATCTGAGTCAATTTTGAGCTCAATGTATTGGAATAAATAAAAAATTAGTAGGTACATAAATTATGAATAGGAAAAAAAATACCGTCTAGTTAAAAATTACTTAATCTTTAAGTTAATATATAAAATTGACAAAAAAAGGCCTATAGATTATTGCAACAAATTCCAGGAAGAAAAACTCAAGCGTAAATAATAAAAAAATATTTCAGGTCAACATTATTTATTTGACGCAGTGTGTCCTCGATATTTGCATATTTGTGTTTATCTCCCACTTTAGGCGGAAGTTGTAACTTTCATTCAATTTTAATTTACAAAAGTTAATTCTATTTTTTAAATTTTCTTTATAATTCTATTTATCACGTTTGTATAAAATATTATCAGGAAAATGATTTAATTCAAGAAATGACTAACAAAAAATAATTGTTGGTATTATTTCTAAATAAAATAATTTCCATAAAAACGTGACGAATATAATTGTAAAGAATATTTCAAGGAATAGGATAAGCTTTCAAGGTAAAATAATTTTTTTTCTGCAACAAACTGATATTCTGTAGAAATTTTAAGAATGTATTATTCATAACAATGAATTTGATTAAGTTAATTATTTATGCTCATTGAGTATAATGTGCATTAATTCTAATCAATAGCGAGTTTATTTAAGCAATTTTTTTAAGATGAAAAATCATATTCCTGCTTAAGGATTTTCTCTTTGTTGTAGCAGTATGTACATATGTAATAGAACACACTTAAATTAAGCAAAAATTTATCTGGATACAAGTAGAGTGTCAAGTAAAATTCATTCGAATTCAAATTCATCTTTGAATTTAAGTACATTTCTGAATTTAAGTTGTAACATTTGTAAGAAGGTACTACTCTTTAATGTTCATTATTCCTAATAGTGGGTATAATATTTTCTTTAAATAGTTAAACAATTTTAGGTGAATTTATTAATTTTTATTCATTCGTAATTTAGTACTTGTAACTTAAATTTTTTTAACCAACACCTTCAAATGATTGCAAAAAGTCAATATAGAGGAAATAACAGTAATACAAATTGAAGCCTCGGAAGTGATAACGTTGAATCAACAAAACACAGTTTTCATGAAATCCTTGTTTAAACTGTGAGCATATGTTGTAATTTATTTGTTATTAATTTTTCAATAACATTCTACTACGACACAAAATAAAAAATACTTGGACAATAATCTCTTGACATACTATAATCATAATTGTAAATAAAAGCATATTAAACCAACGTTATCTATGCTAAGGTTTCAGTTGATGAATTTGACAACTACAATTCTACATAATATTTAATTATAACAATGAAAAAACAAGATTATGGACATCCTAATAGGACTTTTTGGAAACCTTCTAATGACATTTTTGATCTTTCGGTCCAAAAATCTTGTTTAAAAGTTATAATTACAGTACCGTCCAGGAGAATGAGGACAGCTAAACGTCCTATTACTTATTAGATGTCCCCTGGTGAAAACATTTTTACAAAAAAGTACAGAAAACTAAAACCATTCGCATAGGAATCTACAAATCAATACAATAAATTACAAACAAAATTACATGAAAGTACAACTTTTTTCTATTATTGAAACGAATTTTTTTTGTATTTTTTTTCTGCATTGTACTATTGTGCTATAAGGGAATGGTAGAATCCTGAAAGGCAATAATGATTAAAAAAAAAAACTTATGTACGTTTAAAATTTTTTTTCAAATATATAGCAACCGATTGGACATATAAGTCATTCAAAATGATTTCATTGCAATGTTCTCAATATTTTTCATCCTAGGTAAAAAAAGAACATCTTTTTGACTGCAAATAAAAATTAAACAATTGAGAAAGTATTGATAACAGTAATTGAAATTAAAAAATTCGAACTCTTGAAGCTAAAAATGTTTTCATTTGAAGTTATAAAACTGAACCGCAAATTAAAACACTCGAAGTGGTACACTTTTGAATTTTAAACTTTTTAAATTAAAGCTAGGAAAAATGTTAATTCAAACGCTCAATAATTTTCGCGTATGAAATGAAAGCTTTTAAAACTTTTCAATGGAAAATTTCTTAATTGAACTCAAATTTCAACTTTTATATATCGTATAGTTGAAATATTTGAAAAATAGAAATCCGCGCTATCATTTTCAATGCTATGAATTGAAGAATGCATCAAAAAATTTCAAAATTATATCATTTTGGGCAATTTTGAGCTAGAAACATTAATTTATACAATAAAATTTGTTTTGAAATCTTTTAAAATATTCTCTTAAAAATTTGTTCAATAAAAAATTATTTTGAAATTTTGCAGGAATCTAATAATAATTTTATTATCTTGGAACTCGAATGTTTCCTAAAATTTTTTAAAAATCCTGTAAAAGTAAAGAAAAAAGTACTTTCAAATCATTTAGATTCTATTTTTAAATTTTCGGACATCTTATTAAATATTCTTTTGAAATTAATTTTTCAACCAAAAAATTATTCCTAGTTTTTCTAGGAATTATGATACAAATTTTTCATTCGTTAAAAACCTTTCAAAGTGTTTAAAAAGCTTATGAGTTTTGTGTTCGATACCATAAAAAATGTATATTGTGTTTTGAATGCTTTGAAATCTTTTCAAGTTTTAAATTATTTTGGAATATTTTTGAAACTTTGAGATATATTTTAGACTTACTCGATTATTTTCCAAATCAATAATTGTTCAATTGTCATATGTCATTCAAAAAAAATTTTAAATAGTTTTGAATATTCTCTTAAAATTAATTTCTCAAAATAAAAAGTCATTTTAAATTTCCCCGGCAAATTTAAGAAATTCTTTTTTTACTTTCTTAAAACCCTTGAAGATCCTCAAAAAGCTTCAAAATCTTATTTTGAAATTTTCAAAAATCTAAATTTAATTTTTTATTCTTCGAAATCTTTTCCAGTTTTAAATTAAGTTTGGATCTTCTCAAAACTTCTCTTAAACGGACTAAAAAAAAAAAAATTAATTAAAATAATTTTTCATTCATAGCTCTATTTAGTCTGAAAAGACGTTACAATTTCGGTTATTCTCTGATGATAATACAGATTCCTTCAAATATTTGATTAAATTTTAATCCTTTTTGTTTGAAAATTCAACCATTTGATTGAAAATTGATCTTTATATGCTAAAAATTCAACTATTTGGTCAAAAATTCAACTATGTTGTTAAAAATTCATCCTTCTGGATTGAAAATTCATCTTTTATAGTAGAAAAGTCATATTTTTAGGTTATAAATTTATCTTTTTTGTTTGAAAAGTAACTATTTTGTTATAAATTCAACTTTCTTCGAACAAATTTTTTTTTCGCTTGCAAATTTTACCGTTTGGTTAAATCCTTAACTATTTTTCGGAAAACTTGTCTCTCTTTCAAAAAAGTTGATCTATTTGGTCGTTAATGCAACTGTTTGTTTGAAGATTAATTTTTTTTTTAATTCGTCTTTTTGTAGTGAAAGTTCATCTATTTGGTCGTTAATGCAACTTTTTGATTGAAAATTAATTTTTAGTTTCAAAATTCGTTCTTTTTTGTTTGAAAATTAATATTTTAACTGAAAATTTAACTATTACATTTCTGATTCAAAATTCATCTTTTTTAGTTAAGAAATCAACTATTTGATAAAAAAATTATTTTTTAGTTGAAAATTCATGTATTCGGTTTTTTTTGGTGATGATTCATAATTTTGTTTAAAAATTCATCTTTAGAGTGGAAAATTTAACCAGTTTTTTTTTAAACTGAAAATATAACTATTCCATTTTTGGTTGAAAATTTATATTTTTAATTAAAAATTGATCTTTTCTGTTTGAAAATTTATCTATTTGATTGAAAATTTATGTATTTCGTTGAGGATTTGACTATTTTGTTGAAAATTCGTCTTCTTTGGTTTAATTAAACTGTTTATAATTATTTTTAATTATGTTTCCTTCCTCATAGAGAAAGCTTTGTAATGGTGACATTTTCCAAAATTTTTAAATTTTGTTGTTTAAACCTTCCTCAATTTAAAAATGTCTAATACGATGTTCTAAGCAATTGCTCGGATGTGCGTGGGTCGATATGTGTATGTGGATGTGTGTGTGGGGGTATGTGTGGATGTTACACTTTTTTGTGAACAGGATAACTTGAAAACGGTTGCAGATAAATCGATAAAATTTAGAGGACTTATTTTCCTCACTCATATCTTGAAACTGACCAAAGGATTTCTGAAAATATTTATTGCATTTTTTTAAGCACTCAGTACTATTTTAAAACTCGGTTTTTTATAGTAAAACTTTTTTCATTAGCATAATTCAAAGCTAATGCAAGAATATAAAAGATTCCTTGGTTCGAGACGAATCGATTGACCTATAATATTAATAAATTTTATTAAAGAGTAGGGAATTTATGGTAATTTATATATTTTGAAAATCGGTTTTTTAAAGTAAAACTTTTTTCGTTAGCATAATTCAAAGTTGATGCAAGAACAGAAAAGATGTATTTGATTCGAGTCGAATCGATTGACCTATAATATTAATAAATTTTATTAAAGTGTAAGGAACCTATGGTAATGCATAATATTTGAAAATACGGTTTTTTATAGTAAAACTTTTTTCTTCAACATAATTTGAAGTTGATGCGAGAATATAAAAGATTCCTTGATTCGAAATGAATCGATTGACCTATGTTATTAATCCAATTGATCAAAGACTAGCGAAGTTATTGTAATTTATATATTTTCAAAAAAATCGGTTTTTTATAGTAAAACTTTTTTCATTAGCATAATTGAAAGCTGATGCAAGAATATAAAAGATTCCTTGGTTTAAGACGAATCGATTGACCTATAATATTCATACATTTTATTGAAGAGCAGGGAAGTTATTATAATTTATATATTTTTAAAATCGGTTTTTTAAAGTAAAACTTTTTTCGTTAGCATAATTCAAAGTTGATGCAAGAACAGAAAAGATGTGTTGATTCGAGTCGAATCGATTGACCTATAATTTTAATACCTTTTATTAAAGAGTAAGGATGCTATGGTAATGCATAATACTTGAAAATACGGTTTTTTATAGTGAAACTTTTTTCTTCAACATAATTCAAAGTTGATGCAAGAACATAAAAGATTCATTTGTTCGAAACGAATCGATTGACCTATAATATTAATACATTATATTGAAGAGTAGCGAAGTTCTTGTAATTTATATATTTTAAAAATCCGTTTTTTATATTAAAACTGTTTTCAATATCATAATTAAAAGTTGATGCAGGAACAGAAAAGATGTACTGATTCGAGTCGAATCGATTGACCTATAATATTAATACATTCTATTCAAGAGTAAGGATGCTATGGTAATGCATAATATTTGAAAATACGGTTTTTTATAGTAAAACTTCTTCAAAATAATTCAAAGTTGATGCAAGAATACAAAAGATTCCTTGGTTCGAGAAGAATCGATTGACCTACAATATTGATACATTTTATTGAATTGTAGGGAAGTTATGGTAATTTATATATTTTGAAAATCGGTTTTTTATAGTAAAACTTTTTTCGTTAGCATAATTCAAAGTTGATGCAAGAACAGAAAAGATGTGTTGATTCGAGTCGAATCGATTGACCTATAATATTAATACATTTTATTGAAGAGTAAGAAAGCTATGGTAATGTCTAATATTCGAAAATACGTTTTTTATAGTGACATTTTTTTCTTCCACATAATTCAAAGTTGATGCAAGGATATAAAAGATTCCTTGGTTCGAAACGAATCGATTGACCTATAATATTATTACATCTTATCAAAGAGTAGGGAAGTTATGGTAATTTATATATTTTGAAAATCGTTTTTTTTTTCATAGTAAAACTTTTTTCATTATCATAATTCAAAGTTGATGCAAGAACAGCAGAGATGTGATGATTCGAGTCGAATCAATTGACTTATAATATTAATACATTTTATCTTAATGGTATAATAAAATTTAAGAGTAAGGATGCTATGGTAATGCATAATACTTGAAAATACGGTTTTTTATAGTAAAACTTTTTTCTTCAACATAATTCAAAGTTGATGCAACAATATAAAATATTCCTTGAGTCGAAACGAATCGATTGACTTATGTTATTAATCCAATTGATCAAAGACTAGCGAAGTTATTGTAGTTTATATATTTTGAAAATCGGTTTTTTATAGTAAAACTTTTTTCAATATCATGATGCAAAGTTGATGCAAGAACAGAAAAGATGTAATGATTCGAGTCGAATCGATTGACCTACAATTTCAATAAATTTTATTAAAGAGTAAGGATGCTATGGTAATGCATAATACTTGAAAATACGGTTTTTTATAGTGAAACTTTTTTCTTGAACATAATTCAAAGTTGATGCAAGAATATAAAAGATTCCTTGGTTCGAGAAGAATCGATTGACCTACAATATTGATACATTTTATTGAATTGTAGGGAAGTTATGGTAATTTATATTGTTTGAAAATCGGTTTTTTATAGTAAAACTTTTTTCGTTAGCATAATTCAAAATTGATGCAAGAACAGAAAAGATGTGTTGATTCGAGTCGAATCGATTGACCTATAATATCAAAACATTTTATTAAAGAGTAAGAAAGCTATGGTAATGCCTAATATTTGATAATACGGCTTTTTATAGTGAAACTTTTTTCTTCAACATAATTTAAAGTTGATGCAATAATATAAAAGATCCCTCGGTTCCAAACGAATCGATTGACCTATAATATTAATACATTTTATTGAATAGTAGGGAAGTTATGGTAATTTGTATATTTTTTAAATCATTTTTTATAGTAAAAATTTTCTGATTCTCATAATTTGAAGTTGATGCGAGAATAGAAAAGTTGTGTTGATTCAAGATGAATCGATTCACCCATAGCATTTATGCATTTATTGAAGAGTAAGGAAGCTATGGTAATGCATAATATTTGAAAACACGATTTTTTATAGTAAAACTTTTCTCACTAACATAATTCAAAATGGATGCAAGAACGGAAAAGATTCCTTGATCGACACTAATTCAAAGTTGGCGCATGAATAGAAAAGACTTTTCGATCATAAATTTTCAAATAGAATAATTCTTACAATTTTTGTAAAGAAATGATAAAGTTGGGAAAGGGATAGGGTGCGACAGAACGTTTCCAGCTGGAAAAATTATCATTTTTAATACAAAATTTGATTTATCTGATTTGTCTTTGTATTGAAAAAATTGTTTGTATTATTTTGTACTTTTGTATTTTTTGTGCATTCCTATTTTTAAATTGATCAAAATGAAGACTTTGGTTTGTCTATTAATGAAAAAAAAAGAACTAATGCTTCCTCTGGAAGGAAGCAAATACATTTGCTAACGGGAAGCAAAGTGCTCGTGAAATGAGCACCATATAATTATAAATACAAACAAAGTGGAAACACTTGAGATGGAATTCACAGCTAGTTTATTAGGTATTTGTATTCAACTGTATTTTTTTTTGTTAAAATTTGTACATTTTGTACAAAAAAGTACATGTTTTAACAAAAAATTACAGTTGTAGAAATGTTTTACTTTCTTGTCAAAATTAGTTCCACCAGGGTCCTACGTGAAAATGTACATTTTGAATTTAAAATCACATATTTTGATTTCATTTTTACAGAATCGAGGTCTCAGGGTGAAACTCCTGGCAAAGTCCACATTCCTTATGGTACTCATATAATAGAACATCAATTCATAATTGGAACATTAGAGGGAGGAATTATGCATCACTTGACTCTTGATGGAAATCCTGTTGAGATGCACTTATCTGGCCATCCTATTAGACCTAGTGGTTATGATTGGTACAAAAGAATGCGGCGAGTGATTTATCTGATGAACGCTAGATATGCTACTGCAAGCTCAACTATCAAAAATTCTGCTGGAACATCACCTAACCACGGGACAAACTAAAACTTGCTGGTTATGTCAATAAAAGAAAAATTAAATTGTTTATTTGAAATCAAAGTTATAAAATGAACCTTCGTGATTAGATTTTCACATACAAGTATTTTTTAATTAAGATTAAAAAGAAATCCATTTTATCATGAATAATTTTTGCAAAATATTACTACAAGGGGACCAACATGTTTCCAGGCCAATTTAGACCTCCTCATCAGGGATTATTTATAGGGAATAACTAAAGGTATGAAAAAATTAATATACATGTAAAGAAAATATTTCAATCAGTACTAATTAAAAATTGATTAAGTTTAATGCAATCAAATATATTTATTGAGAAATTGAATGTTTAATAAAAAAGACTTCTTTCTATTATCTAGTCAAAGAAAATTACTTTAACCAATGAATTACTCTATCCCATACTTTGTTATATCTTGAGAGGTCCCTTCTTAAATTAATAGCTTTGTTACCTTCTCTCTTTATAAATAACATCTCTATGAATTCTCTCTTTTTCTGATTTTTTTCATGATAAAGAATTTTAATATTATTCCAATTGAAGTCATGACCATGTGTAACTTTATGCTTTGAAAGGACTGAGTGATATCTAGGACTTCTGTGAAAATTATTTTCATGTTCATTTTTCCAAAGCCTAAGTGCCCTTTGTGTCTGCCCTATATAAACTGCATTGCAATCTTTACAATTAACTTTGTAAATTACACATTTTTTGTCTAGCGTTTCATACATATCTTTTCCCAATTTTACAATCATATTGCTCTTATTTTCAAAATCAACCAGACCCCTGGTTTTTGAATATTTCTAATCTAATTATTCCACACAGAGTTATTCACATTTTGAGATTAGATGATAGTTTTAGCAACAAATTTGGGGAAAAAACTATATTCAATTACTTAAAATCATTAAAGACATTGAATCCAATATTAAAAAAATAGCTGAGAAAAAATTGATGAATTTAGATCACAGTTTATGGGTTCATCTAATGATTTTTTAAACAATGATAATCCAAAAACTTGGTTAGCAAAGAAATTGCATGAGGGTTTAATCGAAGCAACAATTTTCGTAAAAAATCATTCAGAATTCATGATCACAAAATCAGACAAAGGAAGTATTACAGTAGCGAATCATAGGGATGTTTATATCCAAAAAATGCATATCTTTAATGATGAATATGGTTTTCAATTGATTGCTAATAATCCTACCAAAATGATTCAAAAAGGGACTTTTACAAATTTTAGACAGAATGAGCACTAATAAATATTCAGGTAATAATATTGAAAGATGTGATATTGATACGAGTGCTAATCTCTCCTTAGCCTATGGCCTTCTTAAAGCTCACAAAGCTGACTACCCTCTACGACCAGTTATTCCAACAATAGCTTCTCCAACTAGAAAGTTGGAAAAATTATTGAGTCAAATTATTAAAGAATCAATAGACATCTCGAAAACATCAATTAAAAATAGTCACGCTTTCTTAAAACTAATTGACAATAATAATACCTTTAGATCACATATTTGTCTCTTTTGATGTAATAGCTATGTTTCCAAATATCCCTCACGAAAGAGTTGAAATTGCCATACAAAAAAGTTGGGATTTGATTAAAATTAATACCAAAATTCCGAAAAAACAATTTCTTGATGCTATAAAATATGTTTTCCATTCAGCATTTTTCAAATTTAATAATAATTTTTATGAACAAAAGTTTGGAACTCCCATAGGATCAGTTTTGTCTCCTATTTCAGCTAAAATTGTTATGGAGGATTTAGAGAAAGGAGTTTTCCAAAAAATTGATTTTAATATTGATTTTTATGAAAAATACGTTGATGATTCAGTAATAGTATACAACCAGGATTGCAATCTACTATCGAAATTGAAACTGAAGGAAAATTAAATTTTCTTGATTTGACTTTATTTAAAACCGATGAAAGACATATTATCACTGACTGGCATAGGAAAAATATTTTTTCAGGAAGAACACTTAGTTTTCTCTCAAATCACTCTATCCAGAATAAGATAGGAATTTTTAAAAATTCGATTGATAGAGCCCTTAAATTACATCTAGTTTTCCATGAAAAAAATATTAAACTATGTAAACAAATTCTTTTTCTAAACCATTATCCTTTTGAGTTCATTGAAAAACATATACATAACAGAATAAATTATATAAAAAACAAAAACAATGATCAAAATAAAATAAACAGAGAAGATTATAATACATTTAATACTTCTTCCAAATTTTGGAAAAATCTCGAAGATTTGAAATCAATGTTGGGAAAATTAGGTTGACACACTATTTATAGAGTTCCTTTTAAGAGCAATATGATTGTAAAATTGGGGAAAGGTAGATATGAAACATTAGACAAAAAATGTGTAATTTACAAAGTTAATTGTAAAGATTTCAATTATGTTTATGCATTTATTTATATATTTATATATTTAAATGCAGTTTATATAGGGCAGACACAAAGGGCACTTAGGAAAATGACATGAAAATTGTGTTCATTCTGTTATTCTTGTCTCTAATGAGCCGAAAAGTGAGGCTGTTCGGAAGTCTAATTTTTCAATTATTAATCTTTTTCTTGCTTATTTTGCAAAAACTATTCATGATAAAATCGATTTCTTCTCAATCTTTATTAAAAATTTTTTTTTTAAACTTTTTTTAACTAAACTCATGATTCTTTCCAATCTGAAGGGTTTGCTTATGAATAATTTAAGATTTCTTTTAATTGAGTTTACATATTTTACCTCAATTTTCTTGAAACAAGTCTTTCTTTTTATTTGAATATTTGTAAAAAGAATGTTTTGAATTTTAGCAATTTTTAGAAATGCATTTAAATATTTTGTTTTCTTTTCTTTTGCTAATTAAAAAATTTAATAATCTAAATGGATTGGTTTCAGAATCACCCACAAACAAACAAATATTATTTGAAAAATGATTTTGCAATTTGTTTTCTGATGAGATTGAATATTAAAGTGATGATTCAAACTTAGTGCGTATAGGGAAATACGTATTGAGTAAGAGTTTTAATTTTTTTGTTTGTAAATTATATCTTTGATTTATAAGAGCGCTTGCTTACAAAATAATCAACTTTATATCTTGAATCAATAAAATTCTCTGGAGTGAAAAGCAGTTATTCTTATTTCCACACCTCTATCCTGTGTATTACAAAATTTTTTGATTTCACGTTTCTGATAAAAAAAATTTTTAATCAGTCCTGGTTGGATTTTCAACTTACAATGACGAATTTTCAACAATATCAGCGAATCTACAAGCCAGAAAAACGAATTTTTTAGCAAACAGATAAATTTTCAAACAAAAAATGGTGTATTTTCAACTCAGAAAGACGAATTTTCAACAAAGTAGTTGAATTTTTCGAAAATAGTTGAAATAGTTGAAAATAGTTGAATAGTTGAATTAGTAACCACATAGTTTAACTTTTGACTTGCAAAGATAAATTTTCATTTAAGTAGTTGAATTTTCAACAACAAAAACATCAATTATTAACTAAAAAGTTGCATTCAAAAACACAAATAACCGAATAGTTGACATTTTAACCTACAAAGATGAATTTTCAATCCAAAAGGACGAATTGATTATCAAAAACGACGAATGTTCAACAACAAAATTACATTTTCAACTAAAATAAATCTTTACAAAATTCACTTTTACGAAAAATTTCAACTTTTCAACAAATATTTGAATCTTCAATCAAAAAAGATTAATTTTCAATGAAAAATATAATAGTTGGTATATCAACCAAGAAAATACTTTAATTTTAAATAAAAAAGAGCTGAATTTAACCATTAAGATAAATGCTCTACACAAAATTTTATAGTTGATATTTCGAACAAAAAATATTTTAATTTCTAATTAAAAACAGTTGAATGCAACCATAAAAAAATAACGAATTTTTAAGAAGATAGTTCAATCCTCAACCAAAACAGATAAATTTTTAAGCATACATTTGCATTTTTAACGAAAAAAAATGTTTACCAACAGAGATAAATTTTCAATACAAAAAGACGAGTTTTCAACTAAATAATTGACTTTTTTAGTCAAAAGGACTAATTTTCTACAATAGAGTTGAATTTTTAACCCAAAAATATAAATTTTCAACAAAAAAGTTAATTTTCAACCAAATAGTTGAATTTACAACCAACGAGATGGATTTGCAACAAATAAAACGAATTTTCAACAAAGCAGCTTAACCTTCAACCAAGTAGCTGAAATTTCAATCAAGAAGATTAATTCTCTACTAAAAACGAAGAATTAACAATTAAATACATAAATTTTAAAGAGTTAAATTTCCAGTTTAAAAAAATTAATTTTCAGCCAAAAAAATACGAATTTGTAACAAAAAAGATGTATTGGATCTTTAACTAATAAAATGAATTTTTAGCAAAGTAGTTCAAATTTTAAACAATTAGTTGAATTTTCAATCAAGAAGATTAATTCTCTACCAAAAAAGAAGAATTAACAAAAAAATACATACATTTTAAGCAGTTAAATTTCTAGTTAAAAAAAATTAATTTTGAACCAAAAAAAAAAACGAATTTGTAACAAAAAAGATATATTTGATCTTCAACAAACAAAATGAATTCTTAGCAAAGTAGTTCAACTTTCAACCCATTAGTTGAATTTTTAATCAAGATGATTAATTCTCTACCAAGAAAGACGATTTAACAACAAAATAAATAAATTTTAAACAGTTAAATTTTCAGTTTTAAAAATGTAATTTTCAACCAAAAAAATATGAATTTTCAACCGAAGAGATATTGAATCTTCAACTGATAAAATTAATTATTATCCAAGAAGTTCAAATTTTAACCAAATATTTCAATTTTCAATCAAGAAGATTAATTTTCTAGCAAAACAGACAAATTGAATGAAATAAGAGTTTAACAAATTAGTTAAACTTTCAACCAAGAAGTTCAATTTTGAACCACATAATAGGAATTCCCAATGAAAAATTCAATATTTAAATTTTCATCTGAAAAAGATCATTTTTGAACCAAAATTAGGATACTTAAATTTTCAGTTTAAAACAATTAATTTTCAAACCTAGAAATTTTTTTTCAAAGAATGATTCAATTTCAGCCGAATAGTAGAATTTTTAAACAAAAGAGATTCATTCTGAACCAAAAATATTTCATAAATTTCACAAATGTTACCAAATATTTCAAAAATATTTTAAATATTTCGCAAACATTTCCAAAGATTTCACGAAGATTTCAATGATTTCACAAAGATTTAAAAAAATTTGTAAAGCTTTCAGGTAGATTTAAAAGATTCCACCAAGATTCTAATAAGTTCCCAAAGATTTCGAAAATTTCTTAAGGCTTCGCAAAGATTTCCGATTGATTAAAAACATTTCACAAAGATTTCAATGATTTTCCAAAGATTTCACAAGGAATTCGGATAGATTCAAAAGATTTCACAAAGACTTCAATTATTTCACAGAAATTTCCGATAGATTTTAAAGATTGCACGAAGATTCCAATAATTTCCCACAGATTTCACGAAGATTTCAAATATTTCGCAAAGATTTCAAATATCTAGCAGATTTAGGATAGATTTATAAGGTTTCACAAAGACTTTAATGATTTTTCAAAGGTTTCACAAATTCCTCAAATATTAACAAATATTGCACAAGTATATTAAATATTTTGCAAAGATTTCACAAAGATATGAACGATTTCCTAAAGATTAAAAAATGTTTACAAATACTTTAATAATTTCACCAAGATTTCCGATACATTTCAAAGAGTGCACACATATTTCACACAGATTTGAAATATTTAGCGAAGATTTCGGATAGAATTGAAAGATTTCACAAAGACTTCAATGATTTTCCAAATATTTCACAAAGATTTCAATTATTATTATTATTATTATTATACCATTAAGCCATTTCCCTTTCGGGGTAGGCGTGACTTGTTCGGTTGGAGAATAGTAGTGTGTATATGGGTATATAGGTATAAGGTAGGTAGGAATATAGGTATGAGGTGGATAGGTATATAAGTGTTAGGTATATATATTTTAGATTGATCTGGAATTCTCGTGTTATTTATTTGAATGACACGTTTACTCCGCAACACTGCTCCGACCCAGGTTGCTGATCAATCTCTCTAGCGATCACCCCAAGTGAAGAGCCTCACAAAATTGTTATGTATGGTTCTCCACTTGGGCCCATTAGTATCCAAGATCTTTGTTTCAGGCGTCATTCATTCTACTGTCACTCTGTTTAAAAACTATTTGTCGCCACACTTTTCTGTCCTGGCATACTACTCTAGCTTCCTTCACGTCCATGCATTTTTTCATGCAAGCTCTTGTGTTCCTATGGCTTCTTATGTCTCTACGGATTAATGTCTCATTTACAGATTCTAACCATTCTTTTGGCGGTCTACCTCTGGGCATTCTGCCATTTACTTTACCTTTATACACTTGTTTGGTCAGTCGTTCATCTTTCATTCTTTCAAGATGTCCGAACCATCTTAACTGATTTCTTTCCCATGTGTCAACTATTGTCTCTTTTGCACCACATTCTTTGAGGATTGTCTCGTTTCGGACTTTGTCCATTAGTGTTTTCCCGCATATTATGCGCAGAGGTTTCATGCCGATCGCGTTAATTTTACTCCTGTCCTTTTCTTGACAGGTCCATGTCTCGCTACCGTATAGTACAGTCGGTACGAATATAGAATT
>CAKNYM010052891.1:155763-168306 GCA_932195095.1 Andricus curvator
AAAAAATCTTAAAATATTTGAAAATCTTTTAGATTTCCTCAAGCGTTATTATTTTCTTCAAATAGGCCCTTTAGGTTTGAAAAAGAGTTATATATAGACATATATTTAAATTTCTCCCACTTGAAATATTAAGATAGTTATAATAGTTGAACTGCAATATTATAAGTTTTAGGGAGAATTTAAGATGTATTTAGGAGTCTTTGAAAAAGACGCGTCAATGCAATAATATAATTTTTAATCCCTGGCAATTTGCGAAGAGCTTTAAAATGTGAGGATTTCTTGAAAATTTTGAAATTCCTTCGAAACCATCAAAATCAATTAAAATACTTTGAAAATATTTCAAATTTTTCTCAAACATTTCCAAAGATTTCAGAAAGATTTTAATGATTTCACAAAGATTTCAGATAGATTTCCAAGAGTGCACAGAGATTTCAATGATTTTCCAAAGATTAAAAAATTTTCACAAATATTTCGCAAAGATTTCCAAAGATTGCAGAAAGATTTCACGAAGATTTCAATGATTTTCCCAAGGTGTCACAAAGATTTAAATTATTTCACAAAACTTTCAGATAGATTTCAAAGAGTGCGAAAAGATTTCAAAGATTTCCCAGAGATTTCACAAAGATTTCAACAGTTTCACAAATATTATAGGATATTGCAAAATTATTTTTAATATTTCGGAAAAATTTTCAAAGCTTTCAGGAAGATTCTTCAAAGATTTGAATCATTTCCCAAATATTTCACAAATATTTCAAATATTTCGCAAAGATTTCAGATGGATATCAAAGATTGCACACAGATTTCATGAAGATTTTAAAGATATCGGATAGATTTGAAAGATTTCACAAAGACTTAAATGATTTCAATAATTTCACAAATATTACCAAATATTTCAAAAATATATTTCAAATAATATGAAAAGATTTCAAAAGATATCAGAAAGATTTCACAAAGATTTCAAGGATTTCTTAAAGATTTCACAAATATTTTGCAAACATTTTGGATGGATTTGAAAGATTTCAAAAAGATTTCAATTATTTCACAAAAATTTCAGATAGATTTCAAAGAGTGCATAAAGAGTTTAATAATTTGCCGAAGATTTCAGAAAGATTTCAAGAATTTCACAAATATTATTAGTTATTTCAAAGATATTTTAAATATTTCGCAAAGATTTCATGAAGGTTTCACGAATATTTCAATGATTTCCCCAAGATTTCAGAAAGATTTCAAATATTTCGCAAAGATTTCAGATAGATTACCAAGAGTGCACAAGGATTGCAACGATTTCCCGAAGATTTCATAAATTTTTTAAAGATTTCGGATAGATTCAAAAAAGTGCACAAGGATTTCAATAATTTCACAAATATCTCCAAAATATTTTTAATATTTTGAAAAGATTTAAAATATTTTGAAAAGATTTCCAAAGATATCAGAAGCATTTCACAAAGATTTCAATGATTTCTTAAAGATTTCAAAGATTTCACAAATTATTCGCAAAGATTTTGGATAGATTTGAAAGATTTCACAAAGATTTCAATTCTTTCACAAAAATTACAGATAGATTTTAAAGAGTGCACAAAGATTTAAATGATTTGCCAAAGATTTCAGAAAGATATCAAGAATTTCACAAATATTATCAGATGTTTAAATTTTTTTTCATATTTCGCAAAGATTTCCAAATATTTCAGAAAGGTTTCACGAATATTTCGATGATTTCCCCAATATTTCACAAAGATTTCAAAGATTTCAGATAGATTTCCAAGTGTGCACAAGGATTTCAATGATTTCCCAAAGATTTCATAAAATTTTTAAAGATTTCGGATAGATTTGAAAGATTTTACAAAGACTTCAATGATTTTAATAATTTCACAAATATTTTCGAAATATTTCAAATATTTTGAAAAGATTTCCAAAGATATTAGAAGGATTTCCCAAAGATTTCAATGATTTCCTAAATATTTCAAAGGTTTCACAAATATTTTTCGAAGATTTTGGATAGGTTTAAAAGATTTCACAAAGCTTTCAATTATTTCACAAAAATTTCAGATAGATTTCAAAAAGTGCACAAAGATTTCAATGATTTTCCAAAGATTATATAAAGAGTTCAAGAATTTCACAAATATTATCAGATATTTTAAGAATATTTTAAATATTTCGCAAAGATTTTCAAAGATTTCACAAAGATTTCACAAATATTTCAATTATTTCCCAAAGATTTCACAAATATTACAAACTTTTGGCAAAAATTTTATATAGATTTCAAAGATGGAACAAAGATTTCAATGATTTCCCAAAGACTTCAACAATTTCACAAATATTATCAAATACTTTAAAAATATTTCAAATATTTCTCAAAGTTTTCCAAAGATATCAGAAAGATTTCAATGATTTTCCCAAGATTTCATAAAGGTTTCAAATATTTCTCAAATATTTCACAAATATTATAAATTTTTCGCAAAGATTTTAGTTAGATTTCGAAGATTGCACAAAGATTTCAATGATTTCCTAGAGATTTCAATAACTTCACAAATATTATCAAATATATTAAAAATATTTCAGATATTTCGCAAAGATTTCCAAAGATTGCAGAAAGATTTCACGAAGATTTAAATGATTTTCCCAAGATTTCACAAAGACTTTAATTATTTCACAAAACTATCAGATAGATTTCAAAGAGTGCACAAAGATTTAAATGATTTTCCAGAGATTTATAGAATTTAACAAATATTATCAGATATTTCATAATTATTTTTAATATTTCGGAAAGATTTTAGAAAGATTTTACAATGATTTGAATGATTTCCCAAAGATTTCAAATATTTCGCAATGATTTCAGATAGATATCAAAGATTGCACAAAGATTTCAATGATTTCCCAAAGATTTTATAAAGATATTTGAGATTTCACAAAGATTTCAATGATGTCCCAAAGATTTCATGAAGATTTGAAAGATTTCGGATAGATTTGAAAGATTTCACAAATACTTCAATGATTTCAATAATTTCACAAATATTACCAAATATTTCAAATATTTTGAAAAGATTTCCAAAGATATTAGAAAGAGTTCACACAGACTTAAATGATTTCTTAAAGATTTCACAAATATTTTGCAAAGATTTTGGATGCATTTAAAAGATTTCAATCATTTCACAAAAATTTCAGATAGATTTCAAAGAGTGCACAAAAATTTCAATTATTTGCCAAAGATTTCAGAAAGATTTCAAGAAGTTCACAAATATTATCAGATATTTTAAAAATATTTTCAATATTTCGCAAAGATTTCCAAAGATTTCACAAATATTTCAATTATTTCCCAAAGATTTCACAAATATTACAAATTTTCCGCAAAGATTTTAGATAGATTTCAAAGATTGCACAAAGATTTCAATAATTTCATAAATATTACCAATTATTTAAAAAACATTTCCAAATATATCAGAAAGATTACAATGATTTCCCAAAGAATCAAAAGATTTCACAAAGATTTAAATTATTTCTCAAAGATTTTAATAACTTCACAAATATTATCAAATATATTGAAAATATTCCAAAATTTTGCAAAGATTTCCAAAGATTGCAGAAAGATTTCACGAAGAATTCAATGATTTTCTCAAAATTTCACTAAGATTTTAATTATTTCACAAAACTTTCAGATAGATTTCAAAGAGTGCAAAAAGATTTTAATGATTTTCCAGAGATTTCACCAAGATTTCAAGAACTTCACAAATATTATCAGATATTACAAAATTATTTTTAATATTTTCAATGATTTCCTAAAGATTTTAAAGATTTCACAAATATTTCGCAAAGATTTTTGATAGGTTTAAAATATGTCACAAAGCTTTCAATTATTTCACAAAAATTTAAGACAGATTTCAAAGAGTGCATAAAGATTTTAATGACTTTCTAAAGATTTCACAAAGATTTCAAGAATTTCACAAATATTATCAGATATTAAAAAAATATGTTTAATATTTTGGAAAGATTTCCAAAGATTTCACAAAGATATCACAAATATTTCAATTATTTCCCAAAGATTTCACGAATATTAGAAATATTTCGCAAAGATTTTAGATAGACTTCAAAGATTGCACAATGATTTCAATGATTTCTCAAAGATTTAAATAATTTCACAAATATTACCAAATATTTGAAAAATATTTCCAAATATTTTATAAAGATTACAATGATTTCTCAAAGATTCAAAAGATTTCACAAAGATTTCAATGATTTCTCAAAGATCTTAATAACTTCACAAATATTATCAAACTTATTAAAAATATTTCGCAAAGATTTCCAAAGATTGCAGAAAGATTTCAATAATTTTCTCAAAATTTCACAAACATTTTAATTATTTCAAGAATTTCACAAATATTATCAGATATTTCAAAATTATTTTTAATATTCCAATGATTTCCTAAAGATTTCAAAGATTTCACAAAGATTTTTGATAGGTTTAAAAGATTTCACAAAGCCTTCAATTATTTCACAAACATTTCAGATAGATTTCAAAGAGTGCACAAAGATTTCAATGATTTTTCAAAGATTTCAAGAATTTCACAAATATTATCAGATATATTAAAAATATTTTAAATATTTCGCAAAGATTTCCAAAGATTTCACAACGATTTCACAAATATTTTAATCATTTCCCAAAGATTTCACAAACATTACAAATTTTTCGCCAAGATTTTAGATGGATTTCAAAGATGGCACAAAGATTTCAATGATTTCCCAAAGATTTCAATAATTTCACATATATTACCAAATATTTCCAAATATTTCAGAAAGATTACAATGATTTCCCAAAGATTTAGAAGATTTCAAATATTTTGCAAATACTTCGGCTAGATTGAGAAGATTTCATAAATACTTCAATTATTTCACAAAGATTTCAGGTAGATTTTTGAAAAAATTCAAACGTTCCGATGAATCTCATTATTCGATTGTAGAGGGGGGGGGGAATCAATACTTTGCCCCACCCTGGTCGATTTCTGGGGGGGTCGCCCCCAGTGCCCCCTGTGCACTATTCTAAATCCGACAAGAACATTCCAGAATTTTTAGACAATCTTTTCCTAATGAAGAAGTACTTAAGCAAATTCTAGTATGCGCTTTAAATTATTTTCCAAATTAAAATTGATAAACCTTTCTAGGTAGTTTGTGAAGTCGATTCCATTCGTTAGAATTGTTGAAGTTTAATATTAGAGATTCTGCCTTACAAACGAAGTTTCATTCCTAATTCAATTCGGCGATTTGCTCGGTTTATCCTTTCAGAGTTCAAGACTAACAGCATCCTGGCTAATACACTATATTAAAATAGTAGCTATATATAATATATCTATGTGTGTGTGCATTATACCATGTACATGATTCAATGTACCAGTCCGATTCTTTCCGCCTACCTCATCGTATCTTTTATACTGAAAGTATGTGCTTCTCGATGGTATCATTGCATTGAATCCAATCTAAGTACTTCTTCATATACTCTACTCAAATTGGAACTCTTTATGAGGAGGAAATGTAAGCGACAAAATTAAATGTGACCAATTTTGATCCGCATATATCAACATTTGAATATGTTTAAATATAAGCAGAATTTTCTACTTTGTATTTGCTAGTTTCCTGATGCTCTTGAACAGCTATACAGTAAATGCCAGTTGTTCCATTTTATTATGTTTGATCAAAATGATATGCCACGAATCCATTAATGCCATTAAATGCCAGCGAATCAAATTAACAATCCGAAATCTGTACAAAAAGTACAGATTTCGGATTGTTAATTTGATTCGCTAAATTTATAGAAACACTTTTAGAAAGCAAAACATTAATATCAAGACTTGAATATTTGTTTTGTTTTTTTTTTCGTTAGAAACTAATTTATTAAACTGAAAATTTAACTATTCCAGTTGAAGATTCATAATTTTAGTTGAAATATTTAGTTAATTAATTTCTGTGGTTGAAAATCCAACTCGTTTTGGTTGAGAATTCAGCTTTGCATTTTTAGAAGTCACTTGTTTTTCATTTGTTCTTCATGAACTTCTGCGCAAAACAAATAAAAAACAAGTGAAAAACAACTCATTGTCAGTTGGAAACTTTTAATCCGTAAGGTACACTAAACTTTACTGCTCTCTATTCAAGGAAAAAGTTGGTTCTTCCATCTTCTGATCATCTTATGAATAAATGTGATTAATGGTTTTTGGAAAAAATGGAAAAGCCGTTTTATGTCTTTCTAGAAGATTGATGCCGTTATAATAAACTTCTAATCAATTTTGTATTGATCTGCAAAGTTCGACAACTAACGTAACCAACAATTTTGTTTGAAAGTTAATAAATGAATCTTTGTTAAAATTAGAGAATCTTCGAGAACAACATAAATGTAAGTTAGTTACAGATCATAACAAATGGGTTATCAACATGTCTGATAAACCCATACCTAATGATATAAAAAAGTGATAAGTCTTGGAGGTAAGTTTGGTATTTCTTTTAGTAGAAATAATTTCCAATAGCAAAAATGATAACTAATCTTGAATATTTAATGAGACACATTCCGGTAGATTGTCGAAATATCAGAAATGAAATATCTTACTGCACCCAAAATCGGATATACAACTTTTTTGATACAACGGATTTTGCACTTGAACAAAAAATTAAGAAAACTCAAATCTTTTTAGAAACTAATAAAGATATTTTAACTATTGCCGATAAAATTAACAAAAATATTATAATGATTAGACAAGATTATATCATACAAGATTCACAACTTTTAAATGATAAATCATCGTATAAAAATTAAACTTTGATCCTACAAAAAAAGTAGAAGCTGAAACTTCTTTTAACAGAACTTAAAAATAAAAAAAATTGTCAATGTAGACCAATATAACTTTTATCATAGTAAAAATGATGATGCAACTAGTTTTTATGGTTTACCTAAACTGCATAAAACAAATTGTCCTTTAGGATCTATCATTTTTTAATATAAGGCTCACCCTTAAATAATATATCTAAATGTTTAGCTAAATCTCTACAAAAAATTGTAGGCAAGACTGATTATCACATTAAAGATAGCTGTGATTTTAAACAAAAAATTGATAAAATTAACATTCCTGATGACTACACAATTTCATCATTTGATATTGTTTCAATGAACACGAATTTATCTTGGAAATTAATTTTAAACTCCATAAATAAAAATGGAAAGAACTAAAACAATATACTTTTTAAATAAAAAAAACTTTGATGCAGTTCTCAGGTTATGCCTGGAATCTTCTTATTTCAAATTCAATAATGCTTTGTATAAACAGACTTTTGGGCTTCCAATGGGGTCACCAATTTTAGCAGCAGCTGCCAATATTGTAATGGAAAATATTGAAATAGAAATTTTAAATAATCTAGACTATCAAATTATTTTTTACTACCGATACATTAATTTGCCTTCCAAAAAATAAAGTAGATGATATTCTTCAAAAATGTAACTCAGCAAATGAAAAACTAAAATTCACTGCTGAATTAGCAAAGGAAAACAAAATCAATTTCCTAGATGTAACACTCACAATAGAGAATGAAAAAATTATAACTAATTGGTATAGAAAACTTGCATGGTCAGGACGCTTTCTTAATTTCGGTTCACATCATCCAATAAATAACAAAATTTGTGTCATTTTTGGGCTAGTTGATATAGCGATAAAATTATCAGATATAAGATTTCACAATGAAAATTTTAAGCGTTGTAAAAAATACCATATTAAAAAATGGGTATCCCCTAGACTTGTTAAAATTGAAGATAGCTGAACGTTATAAAACTATTACAGAATCAAAAAATACAAATTACAGATCTTGCAAATCAAAAGAAAATTATTGTAATGCCATATATTAGTGGTTTCGACGAAGTTCTTTTTCAAATTTTCAATAAAAAGAGCAACATTCGAATGGGTTTTTCTGTCGAAAATACATTTACTAAAATCCTCTTCCCAAATGGTAAAGATTTAATTGATGAATTTCAAAAAATAAACACAATTTGTAGAATATCATGTTCAAATTGCAAGATGATATACATTGGGCAATCTTTAAATTTTCTATTAGATAAATTAATTTTCAACAAAAAAAAAGCGAATTTTTCAATAGAATAGTTGAATTTTCCGCCATAGAGATGAATTTTCAATTAAAGTAATGAAGCTTCAACCGAAAAAATTATTTTTTTACAAAGTAGTATAACTTTGAATAAAAAAAGATGAATTTTCAAGAAAAAATTGAATAGTTGATATTTCAACCAAAAAATTGTAATAATAAATAGAAAACAGTTGAATTAAAAAAAAAGACGAATTTCAAATGAAATACTTAATTTGTGAGTTCAAAAATTAATTTTCAACCACAAAAAAACACAATTTTTCCATAAAATAGTTAAATTTTAGTCGACAGAAATGAATTTGCAACTCCAAAAAATTTCATAACCAAAAATGAAATAGTTCACTTTTCAGTTTAAAAAAAATAATTATGATCCATGAAAAAGGAGGTTTAAACGAGATACTTGAATTTTCAACCAAAAATAATGAAATTTCAACCAAAAAGATGAATTTTCAAATAAGAAGGTTAATTTTCTATCAAAAAGTCCAGTTTTCAACTTAAAAATTAATTTTTAACCAAAAAAAAGCAAAATGTACAATAGAATTGTTGAATCTTCAGTCATAGAGATGAATTTTTAACTAAGTAATGAATCTTCAACCAAAAAAATTACTTTTCAACAAAGTAGTGTAACTTTCAACAAAAAAGATGAATTTTCAACAAAAAATTGAATATTTGATATTCTAACCAAAAAGGATTTTAAATATTTTAATATTAAATGAAAAACAGTTGAATTTAAACAAAACAGACGAACTTCAAATAAAATACTCAATTTTTAAGTTTAAAAATCAACTTTTAACAAAAAATAAAACAAATTTTTAATAAAATTGTTAAATTTTAATCGAAAGAAATGAATTTGCAACTAAAAAAAAATTGTAACAAAAAATGAAAAAGTTCAAGTTTCAGTTAAAAAAATAATTTTGAACCAAAAAAAGGGGTTTCAACAAAATACCTACATTTTTAATTGAAGAATAACGAATTTTCAACTAAAAAATTAATTTTTAATGAAAAAAAATATTTTTTACAAAGAAGTTAAATTTTTAACCAAAGAAATGAATTTTCAATGAAAATAAATAAATTTAGAAACAAGAAGAAGAATTTTCTTTAAAAAAAATTTCAATGTTCAAACACATACTTGAATTATCAACTAAAAAGATCAATTTTCAAGAAAAGAAAAACGAATTTTTATAAATTTGTTACATTTTCAAACAAAAAATGATTTTTCAACCAAAAAGATTAATTTTTAAGCATCAAGAATAATTTTCAACCAAAAGAGACGAATTTTAAATTAAATAAATAAATTTCCATCTGTACGGTTCATTTGTAAACTGAAATAGGCGAATTTTTAACCAAAAAGATGAATTTTCAAATAAAAAGATTAATTCTCTACCAAAAAGTCCAGTTTTCAACTTAAAAATTAATTTTCACCAAAAAAAAGCGACATTTTCAATAGAATTTATAAATTTTCAGTCATAGAGATGAATTTTTAACTAAAGTAATGAATCTTCAATCAAAAAAATTACTTTTCATCACAGAAGTGCAACTTTCAACAAAAAAGATGAATTTTCAACAAAAAATTGAATATTTGATATTCTAAGCAAAAAAGATTTTAAATATTTTGATATTAAATGAAAAACAGTTGAATTTGAACAAAACAGACGAACTTTAAATCAAATAATCAATTTTTAAGTTCAAAAATTAATTTTTAACAAAAAATAAAACAAATTTTCAATACAATAGTTAAATTTTAATCGGAAGAAATGAATTTGCAACTAAAAAAAATATTGTAACAAAAAATGAAAAAGTTCAAGTTTCAGTTAAAAAAATAATTTTGAACCAAAAAAAAGGGGTTTCAACAAAATACCTACATTTTTAATTGAAGAATAACGAATTTTCAACTAAAAAATTAATTTGTAATAAAAAAAATATTTTTAACAAAGTTCTTAAATTTTTAACCAAAGAAATGAATTTTCAATCAAAATAAATGAATTTACAAACAAGAAGAAGAATTTTCTAAAAAAAAGTCAATCTTCAAACATATAGTCGAATTATCAACTAAAAAGATCAATTTTCGAAAAAAGAAAAACAAATTTTTATAAATTAGTTAAATTTTCAACCAAAAGAGTCGAATTTGAAATAAAATACATACATTTCCATATACACGGTTCATTCGTAAACGGAAATAGGCGAATTTTTAACAAACAACGGACGAGTTAAATTTTCAGTTAATCAATTTTTAACGGGAAAAAACTGATTTTCATCAAAATAGTTTATTTCAAACCGAAAAATGAATCTTCAACAAACAACGTGAAACCAAACCAACAAAAAAATATTTTTAACCAAATGTCGTTGAATTCAATTAAAATGATGAATCTTCAACAAAAACAGAATTTTTTTAACTAAGAAATTTTGCAAGCCAAAATAAAAAATGTTTAAACCAAAAGAAGAATTTTCAACAAATGAAGACTTTTCAATCAAGACAGAAAAAAAATGTCAACCTGACAGAGTTAGGGAATTTTCGATAAATTAAAGTTGAAATTAATTTTATTATTATGGTTGAAATTTAATCTTTTTTGGTTGAGGATTTGAACTATTCTGTTGAACATTCATATTTTTTGATTGAATTCAACTATTTTTGGTATAAAATTAAAATCCTTTTTTGGTTGAAGTATAATATATCACGTTTTTCGTTGAGAATTCATCTTTTTCGGTAGAAAATTCTTTGTTGAGAATAATAATCTTTTCTAGATGAGAATTAATTGTTTCAACTAAAAATTTAACTCGTACATCTTTGGTTCAAAATGTATCTCCTTATGTTGAAAATTCAAATATCTGGTTCAAAATTCCAGTATTTTATTGAAAACTCGAATTTTGTGCGAGAATATTTAATCTTCTTGGTGTCTAATTCATCCTTTTGGTTGGAAATTCCTTTAAAAATTAAAATATTTGGTTGAAAATTCATGTACTATTTTAAAAATTCATTTTATTCGTGGAAAATTTGAAAATTGATCTTTTTGGTTGAAAATGAGATTTTTCTTATTTAGAATTCATTTTTTAAACTGGAAATATAACTTCCATTTTTTGTCAAAAATTTATCTTTTCTGATAGTAATTTAATCTTCTTGTTTAAAAATTATACTATTTCGTTGAAAATTTACTTTAATTTTATTGAAAATTAATTTTTCCGCTGAAAATTTAACTATTCTATTTTTAAATGAAAATTTATTTGTTTTCGGTCAAAATTTAAGTATTTCTTGAAAATTCGTCTTTTTTTGCAAAAGAGTACTCTCATGAGTTGAAATTTCAACTTTTTGGTTAAAAATTAATGTCTTTGGAAAATAATCCTACTTTATTTTTGGTCGGAAATTTATCTTTTTAGTTTTAAATGTATGTATTCAGTTGAAAATTAATTTTTTTTTTAGTTGAAGATTCATCATTTTAGTTGAAAATTCACTTTAAGGATTACATTTTGTGTGGAAAATTGACTTTTTTTGATAGAAATGTAATCATTTTCGTTAAAAAATGATCGGTTTAGTAGAAAATTTTAATATTCTATTTTTTGTTAAGAATTAATTTCTTTCATTGAAAAAAAACTGTTTAGTTGAAAATTCGTTTTTTTGTTGTTGATAGAAAATTCATCTTTTGGATTGAAAAATCCACTATTTGATCAAAATTTCATATTTTTAATTGAAAATTTATTAATTTTGCTGAAGACCCTTTTTTCCAATTCACTTTTTTAACTGCAAATTGAATTATTTTGTTAAAAAATCATTTTTTTTTGTTATGAAAACAAAATATATATTTTTTTAAATTCCTTTTTTTTTTGGTTGAAGATTTATTTTTCTGACATTTCAACTATTCTAATCTTAGTTGAAAATTGATTTTTTTCACATGGAAATTCATAAACTTTGTTGAAAATGAGTCTTTTTGGTAGAAAATTAATCGTTTGGGTTGAAAATTCAAGTAACTATTTGTTTAAATATTCATATTTTTGGTTGAAGATTCATCGTTTTAGTTAAAAAAATTCATTTCTTTGGTTGAAAATGTATCTTTTTGACTTAAAAACACAACTAAAAAGTATTTCAAATATATTTAGAAACAAAATTTATTTTGCATTAATATTATTAATCTTCTAAGTGTATGGTTGGTTTTCTACCTAGAAGAATTTAGAAATTGGAATATTGTAGCAACCCTGAATAAGGCACTGTTTAATGTGAATAATATGTTTTCCATTACTTCCACTTATTTTATCATTTAAATTTAGCACCCCTTCCAATTTGAAGCGATGCATTTTTCCGCCAAATTTAAATTATGTAATTATTATTAATAAAAGTAGAAAATGCGGTTTTTTAAATCCTAATTCAAAATGCTCATAAATGCTCATTAAATTCTCAAAGCACATAAAGGTCGAGCATATTCTCGAGCT
>CAKNYM010052891.1:168406-181288 GCA_932195095.1 Andricus curvator
TATATATATATATATATATATATATATATATATATATATATTATATTCTCATGCCCATGAGAATTTCTTCGAGCACTTAAACTCTTTATAACACTAACCCCATGGTATCAATCTTCTAGAAAGACATAAAACGGGGTTTCCAATTTTCTCAAAAAACCATTAATCTCATTTATTCATAAGATGATCGTAAGATGGAACAACCGTAATTTTTCCTTGAATAGAGAGCGGTAAAGTTTAGTGTACCTTATGGATTAAAAGTTTCCAACTGACAATGAGACTTTGCATTTAAAATCCAGTGGTGGATTTCATGTCGTCGATTCTTATTACCTTTCCTTACGGTTAAATCTCGGAAAGTAAATGCCGAGACTATCGGTTTGATCGCAAATGGAATATAAACCTGGCGGTTTTCACTTCTTTATTTGTTCTGGGAAGACGGCACACTCAAAGTTTTCCTGTAGAGAAACTTTTTTCGATTCCTCTGCCAGTGGCAATGGTTACTTCGAAAGCCATCGAAAACAGTAGCACAGTGGTCTAAGAAGAAAGGACTTGTTCGGTCATGCTCAGGTGTTGAAAGTAATCCTTGAGTGGAAGTAATGCAGGATTAAATGGAAAGTGCTTAAAATCTTTGAAAGTCTTTGACAAGTCGTAAAAGGGATTCTAAGCTTAGGTTCGTTAAAAGAATATTGATTCGGTAAATGAAAATGACCTTCTTTGGTTTTCTTAAAATGAAGAGTACACTGAGAAAAATGGATTATACGAACTGGATAATAGAATTAAAGAATAATACACCGTATAGAAAAGTATATTAGCGCGTATCATCTATAATATTTTTCTAATATATGAAGATGTTACAAAATATAATCTCTAGATGTTAAATTCTTATAATCTTCAGGCATTAAATTGTAACATCTCATATTTTAAAATATCCAGTCGTATGTGTAGTCTCACACTGAGAAAAATGGATTATACAAATAAAAAAAATGTTACCGGATATAATCTTGTACTATTAACTATGGGACAGCAATCCAGATTATTAGAACAAGAATCCATAGATAGTAAGAAATAGATATAACAGGATAATATCTTGGATTATCAATCTTTATAATCTGAGATACTAAAATCTATAATCCAAGATTTTAAAATCTAATATTCATATATTAGAATCCTGGTCCATTAGATAACCTTAAATATATATAATAATTTTTGCAAACGTATTTATAAACCTCTACATAATTTTGATAGACGAGCTCAGAAGTAGAACTGGAAACAAAATTTTTCAAACACACAATAAGCAGGAAAGTGGCTATCATGAGACTACAAGAACGAAAGTGAAGGAGGCTAAGTTTCTGTACTTGTGCAAGTGGCAGTGATGTGTAATGAAAAGAAATATAAACTTACCCATTTTCAAAGTCTAAATCACGTGTGATTTAGCACTAATAATAATTTTATAAATTAATTATTACTTGCTTCAATTCGAGCGGATGCATATGACACGCGCCACGATGCGACATACCATCTGAGACTACACAGACGACTGGATATTTTAAAATCTGAGATGTTACAATTTAATGCCTGAAGATTATAAGAATTTAACATCTAGAGATTATATTTGGTAACTTTGAAACCTTCCTAATTTCTTAAAACATCTTGAAATCTTTGGAAGCTCATGAAATCCAATACATTTTTTTTAAACCATAAAATCCCTTCAAATAATCCCACAATTTGTTTAATCTGTTGAAATTACTTCAAATTCTTAAAGTAATATTGAAGTCTACAAATATTTGACAATCCCTGGAAACCATCTGAAATTCTTCAAAATATTTTATTTCAACAATCTTTCAAATATTAAAAAAAATATTGTGGTCTCCTTTAAGAGTGTTGTAATATCCTCTGAAAATGTTTGAAATCCATCAAAGACTTTCACGCAATTTTCAATATGCCTCTAAATATTTTGAAGTCTTCTGAAATTATGTGAAATCCACTAAAATTCCGAGAGATCCCCTAAAATCCTTCCATAGGTCATGAAACTTTAAAAGATTTTTGGAAATGTCTTCAAATATTTTAAAATTCTTCGAAAATTCATAAAATATTTTGCAATTCCTAAACATTCTATTAACGCTTTACATAATTGAAAATCTTACAAAATCTCTTTAAATGGTCTCAAATAAAATAAAATTCATACATCACTTAAAATCTTTTTAATTCTCTCACAATCCCATAACAAAAATTACTTGGAATGATTAGAAATATCTTAAAATATTATGAAATACTTCGGAAAACGTTGAAATTTTTTAAAATCTTTTATAACCCAAAGATATCTCCTGGAACTTTTGTGAATTTTTGTGAAATCTTCATAAATATTTAAAATTATAATTTCTGGTTTTTTGAGCAAATTCAAAAAAATTCTTCTATCTTTAAGACATCTCAAATTAAAACTTCAACAAAAAAGTTAATCTTCAACCCCGTAGTTGAATTTTCAACCAAAAAAGATGGATTCTCAAAGAAAAATTTTATGTTTGATATTTCAATCCAAAAATTATTTTATTTTAAATAAAAAATAGTTGAATTCATCTAAAAAAGACGAATTTTCAACAAAACAATTATTAAGATAAAATGTAATAGTCGATATTCCAATCCAAGATTTTAATTTTAAATACAAAAGATTTGAATTCATAAAAAAAAAGAATTTGCAACAAAATAGTTGAATCCTCAACCAAAAAGATGAATTTTTAAACAAGAAGAATAATCCTCTGTCAAAAAATATGAAATTCCAACAGAATAGTTACATTTTCAACAAAATAAATTAATTTTGAACTAAAAAGATAAATCTTCAACCAAAAAAGTGAATTAAAAAAAAAGATAATAAAATTTTGTTAAAATGTTTATATTAAAAATAAAAAATGTTTTAATTTCAAATGAAACAAGTTGGATTCATCCAAAAAGACGAACTTTCAACAAAATAGTTGGATCCTCAACCAAAAAGAGATAAATTTTCAAACCAAAAAGACGAATTTTCTACAAAATTATTGGATTTTCAACAAAAAAAGTTTTTTCAGTCAAGAAAGAAAAAAAATGTAGGAAAAATATAATTTGAAGGTAAACATTATTTTTAATACAAAGCTTAAATTTCGAATAACTATTCATTTTTTGGGCTTCTTCATTTATTTGCTTTAAGGTAATATAAAAATAATTTTCCAAGGTTTCTCGAGAAAATTTCAAAAGATTTTTGAAGATTTCAGATATGTCGAAAAAAGTATCTGGAAAATTTCTAAAATCTTTTTTTTTTTTACTTTTGTAGAATGTTACGAAATTTCAGGAAAAATTTGAGTCAGTTTAGATGATATTTCAGACTTTTAGACACTTGGAAAAAAATAGTCTCTTCAAAACTTCTAAAATTCCTGAATATCTTTCAAACTTACTGGAATTATTCCTCAAATTATCATAAAATCTTTCAGAATCGTTTATGAAATTTTTGGAAATCTCTTGTAATATTTTTAAATCTTTTCAAATATTGCCTTAAAATTAATTTTTTTTAACAAAGAATAACTTTAAATATTCCCAGGAATTATAAGAAATTTTTTTATTATTTTAAAACCTTTCGAAATATAAAAAAAATTCAGAATATTGAATCAAGATCTTCAGAAATCTACATTTTTGTTTAGTTTCTTGAAATCCTATCAAATTTTGAATTATTTTCGAAAATTTTAACAACTTTTAAATATTTTTGTAATTAATTCGAATTTCTTCTTAAATTTTGACAAAATTCTGCTGAATAACCAAAATTGCCTTAAAATTACAATTTTGAAAATCTTGTACAATTTGTTAAAATCTTTTTAAATATCCTTTTGAAAAAAATTTTGCAAAGTAAAAAATAATTTTCAAGTTTCCCAGAAAACTTAAGAGAATTTTTTTACTAGCTTGAAACCTTTAAAAATTATCAAAATGCATCTGAATATTTTGTTCGAAGTCTTCAAAAATCTACATTTTGTGTTCAATTTGTGCAAATCATTTAGGTTAAATTCATTTTTGTACCTTGCTTAAAGCTTCTAAATATCTCTTGAACTTATTTAAATTTAAAAAAAAATGTTGGTGTAAAATATTCTCTTTTCTTTTCCAAAATTTGAGGAAATCATTTCAAATGCTTTAAAATCTTTTAAACTAATTTCTTAAAATTGATTTTTTAAAATAAAAACTCAATTTTAATTTTCTCTAGAATCTTAAGAAAAAAATATGAAACTTCTAAAACTTCGAAATATCTTGTTGAACGAATCAAAGTTTTCTTTAAATTTGTTAAAATCTTTGCAAAAATTAAAAAATTGTCTTGAAATCTTTCAGCTACTCTTTCGACATATTTTGATATCTTCAAAGTTTAAAATTATTCTTCAAAAATTAAACATAAATCATTCAAAATTTTCTCAAAAATTAAGATATTCTAAGTTTTTGTCAACAATTTATTTGTTCTCATCTCTTTGAAAGTGTAAAAAAGTCTAGAAATTATAGGGTTGTAACAAAATGTTAGGGAAAAAATTATTCCGAAATATTTAAAAAACATTCACAATTAAAATTTTCTCTTTTATCAATAATACTTACAAACATTCAGAAATAAATTGCATCATCAAGAAAAATTACTTCTTTGGAAATCTTTTATTCACTAAACTGATGATGCTGAAAACTCAAATCCTTTTATTATTTTACAATCATTTTATCAAAAATTTGAAAACAGTATTGCTGTTAAAAGAGGTTTTACTGTTGAATTTTCAACAGTTGAATTTTCTTCAATTTTCTTTAATTTTCAACAGTTGAAAGTTCATCGGTTAAAAGTTTAAAAAAAGTGAAAATTAAAATTTTTTACATTTAGAAATTCAATTGTCATTAATTTTTACCCATTAAAAATTCAATTTTTATTTCTCTATCATTTTCAACACTTCAATTTTCTTTAATTTTTAACAGTTAAAAATTCATCTGTTGGAAATAAAAGAAAATTGAAAATGGAATTTGCAACAGGTGGAAATTCAATTGTCATCAATTTTTAACTGTTGAAAATTCAGTAATAAATTTTTTTCGATTCTGGACTGTTAAAAGAAATTTTACTGTTGAATTTTCTTCTATTTTCAATCTTCTATAATTTTTAACTGTTATAAGTTCATCTGTTGAAAATTTAAAAAAAAAGGGAAAATGCAATTCTCAACAGTTCAATTTTCTTCAATTTTCAACAGTTAAACATTCACATGTTGAAAACTGAAGAAAATTGAATTTTTAACTCTTGAAAATTCAATTTTCATTAATTTTCAACCATTAAAAATTCAATTTTTATTTTTCTATCATTTTCAACACTTCAATTTTATTTTATTTTCAATTTTCTTCAATTATTAACAGGTAAAAATTCATCTGTTGAAAATTAAAGAAAATTGAAAATGGAATTTTCAACAGGTGAAAATTCAATTGTCATCAATTTTCAACCATTAAAAATTCAATTTTTATTTTTCTATCATTTTCAACACTTCAATTTTATTTTATTTTCAATTTTCTTCAATTATTAATAGTTAAAAATTTATCTGTTGAAAATTAAAGAAAATTTATAACGAAATTTGCAACAGGTGAAAATTCAATTGCGATCAATTTTCAACTGTTGAAAATTCAATAAAAAATGTTCTCCGATTTTTGACTGTGAAAAGAAATTTTACTGTTGAATTTTCTTCTATTTTCAATCTTCTGTTATAAGTTCATCTGTTGAAAATTAAAGAAAAGGGAAAATGGAATTCTCAACAGTTCAATTTTCTTTAATTTACAATTTTCTTCAATTTTCAACAGTTAAACATTCACACGTTGAAACCTAAAAAAATTGAAAATTGAATTTTTAACAGCTGAAAACTTAATTGTCATCAATTTTCAACTCTTAAAAATTCAATGAAAAATTTCCTTCGATTTTCAACTGTTAAAAGAGGTTTCACTGTTGAATCTTCAACAGTCGAATTTTCTTCAATTTTGAATGTTCTTGAATTTTCATGAGTTAAAAGTTTATCTGTTGAAACTTGAAGAAAAGCGAAAATGGAATTTTCAACAGTTGAAAATTCAATTTTTATCAATTTTTAAGAGATAAAACGTCATTTGTTGAAAATTAAAGAAAAATCAAAATAGAATTTTATTCAGTTTTCACATGCTGAAAGTTCAATTTTCTACAAATATTCTTTAATTTTCAACAGTTGAAAGTTTATCTGTTGAAACTTAAGGAAAATCGAAAATAGAATTTTCAACAGTTTAAAATTCAATTTTGATAAATTTTCAACAGTTCAAAAGTCATCTGTTGAAAACTGAAGAAAATTCAAAATAGAATTTTATTCAATTTTCACATGCCCAAAGTTCAATTTTCTAAAAATGTTTTTTAATTTTCAACAGTTGAAAGTTTATCTGTTGAAACTTGAAGAAAATCGAAAATGGAATTTTCAACATTCAAAAATTCAATTTTAATCAATTTTCAACTTTTTAAAATTCAATTTTCATTTTTATTTTATTTTCAAAAAACTTAATTTTCTTTAATTTTTAATTTTCTTTTATTTTAAACAGTTGAAAATTCAATTTTTATAAATTTTTAACAGTTAAAAAGTCATCTGTTGAAAATTGAAGAAAATTCAAAATAGAATTTTCTTCAATTTTCACATGCTAAAAGTTCAATTTTCTAGAAATGTTCTCTAATTTTAAACAGTTAAAAGTTTATCTGTTGAAACTTGAAGAAAAGCGAAAATGGAATTTTCAACAGTTGAAAATTCAATTTTCATCAAGTTCCAACTGTTTAAAATTCAATTTTCATTTTTATTTTATTTTTAAAATGGCAATTTTCTCTAATTTTTTATTTTCTTTCATTTTCTACAGTTGAAAATTCAATTTTTATCAATTTTTAATAGATAAAAAGTCATCTGTTGAAAATTGATGAAAATTCAAAATAGAATTTTATTCAATTTTCGCATGCTAAACGTTTAATTTTCTACAAATGTTCTTTAATTTTCAACAGTTGAAAGTTTATCTGTTGAAACTCGAAGAAAATCGGAAATAGAAATTGGAACAGTTGAATATTCAATTTTCAACTGTTTAAAATTCAACTTTCATTTTTCTTTTATTTTCAAAATCTCAATTTTCTTTACTTTTTAATTTTCTTTCATTTTCAACAGTTGAAAATTCAATTTTTATCCAATTTTAACAGTTAAAAAGTCATCTGTTGATAATTCAGTTCAGAAAATGCAATCTTCAATATTGAAATTTTTTTTTCAATTTAAAAAAATGAAAATTCAATTTTAAAAAATTCCAATTTCTTTAATTTTCAACTGTTAATAACTAAGAAAATTGAAGATGGAATGGAATTTGAAATTTTGACTGTTGAGGATTAATTTAAAGTCAAAGTCAAAGTAGAGGAATGGAGGGGAAGTGAAAGGAGGGAAAGAAGGGGAAGTGATGGGTGGTGAGTGGAAGTGAAGTGATGTAAGTAAGGGAAGAGGAAGGACAGGAATTGATGTTCGGGATGTAGAGGCGGAGAAGTAGGGCGAGTGTAGAGAAGGGCTAAAGAAGGCTAGTATGAGAGGGGAAGTAGTAGGTGAGGTAAAGTAGGGGAAAGAAGTGGTTATGGGGTTATGGGGTAGTGGAAGTATATGAAGGGAAGGGAATAAGGGGCGAGTGGAGGGGATGATATGGTATAATCAGATAGGATACTGTAGCACAGGATAGATGAGAGGAGAGAGGGAGGAGTGATAGGAAGAGAGGAAAGATTTGAACGACCTTATTAACGTCTTAATAGGCTACAAACCCCTTTTTTTTAGGCGCATGGCGGCTACTTTTACTAATTTTTAGGGTTTCGTAACCCTGGGTAGGATGGAAAGTGGATGAATGGAGTGGAAGTGAGGGAAGTGGATGAATGGAGTGAAGGTAGGGGAAGTGAGTGGAGTCAGCGTAGGAAGGTAGATGGAAAGGTAATTAGAGGAAGTTATGATAGGGGAAGTAGGTGTTGCACCGTGAATAAAGAGTGGAGTGGGTGATAAGATATGATCGGAGAGGATCGGGCCGGAAAGAACAGGATGAGATAGAAGAAAAGAGAGGATAGTGTGGTAAAGAAGAAAGTTATAGGGCGATAGTTTGGGGGAGAGTTTATATTTAAAGGACTTTATTAAGATCTTAATAGGCTGCAAAGCCCTTTCTTGTAGGCGCATACCGAAAATTTTGTCTAATTTTTCTTTCCTTAAATATCCTGGAGGTAATCTGATCCAATTAGGAACGCACTATTTCCCCTTTCTAGGATATAAATCCGACCCTTGATCAAATTAATCCTCTCGAGCGACAAATTACCTGCGGTCAGTTTAAGATGTTGGAAGCTTTGGGAATACGAGGTGAAAATGAAGGTTGTTGGAACTCGAAGCTCATCAGACTGGTTGGATAAGCCAGCTAATATTGCCAGGATGGAGATAACGAAGTAGGATGTTTGAGCAGGTCTGTATTCGAAGGACAATGAGAAGGAAATGAAGAAAAGGAAAGGCTAACAGAGGAGTTAGGGGAGGAATTAAAGGCGACAACGCGTAAAGGCGTTGCTTGAGGGTAGGATATTCTAACTGTGGCAAGTGGAAATCATAAATGACTGATAAAGCCAACGAGGACCATTCGCTGCCCCTTTCTTCTTTACCATTTCTTTCTCCTTTATTTAACCTACCCCTTTTCCCTTCTCTGGTCACTGACTTTAAAAGCGCCTTCTTATCAGACTCGCGATTCATCTTCTAGTCGTTAGGTATTCTTCCCAGTTGGCAAAACTGCTTCCCTTTTTAGTGCTGACTGTGTTCGCAACCAAGAATCTCACATCTAAGCATGTTCCTTACTCTAGGTACATACGTACTTAGGTAAAAGGGAAGCACTATTTCACTCTGAAAAAGATATAAGAGAAGGTCGTTATCGCACAATTTCCACGGTATTGCTCTTCTTTGGAGACATCATTAACCACAGCTCGATATTTATGTCGAAAGTACTCTCCACACTTGCAGTGCTCAAGTTTCAAACTCCTGGAAATCCTTGTGATGTTTCCACTTTTCTTTTCGTATCCCGGTAAGGTCTCGGACTCATTTAAAAAATTCAAAATAGTGAGTAGCATCAATTTAGAAAAATAGTAGCAAGATGAAATGCTATTTTTTAAATATTGAATAGAGGGTGTAACTATTTTTAAATCCGGCATACATACCAGGGTCTAGGAAAATACTTTTTTTCAAATGGTAAACGCTTTTGGGTTTTTCAAAATATAAGTCAAATAATAAAGTTTGACCTCTAGAAGAACTCGATCAAATGATTCTTAATGTTAACTCAAAATTTTTGAAGGTATAAACTGCAAAAAGGTCGAAAAATAATCTGAATTTAAAATCCATCTTTTATTTGTTGCCAGGAATGAATAAAAAATTATTGCGACAATCATCTAGGACTTGTATTAGAGTTATAAGAAGAAAATTGGAATTCTTTCAAAATTTAAATTTTAAATATTATTGGGCAGGGAATAATCAGGGGACTTTGAAAATTAAAATTTGCGGCAACCCTGCTTTATCTGAGTTTGTGGGATTTGACGGGATTTCAGGGGATGTCAAACCTTTAATTATTTTTAAATAAATTCTGATAGATATTACAGATTTTCAGATGCTTTATGGAATTTCACTCGAATTTTAATCAATCAAATCCGGACTATGAAAAAAGTTGTCCTTTTTAGTGACGATGTGCCTACAATTTTTGTTGTCAATATTACAACAAGCCTCCACGACCTTGAAATTTTCAATTTCTAAAATTTTGAAACTATTTTTCTGAGTGCCAAAATGATGGTTTTTTGTAGAGATTGTGGCGATAATTAGTAATGAAAAACAAAAAATGAATACAAATTATTGTTTACCAAGTTATGTTTTTAAAATTGACAACAAATAAGTTTTTTTAAATTGCGGAATGAAACTTTTATTTGAAATTTTCTTGAAATTTTTTAAACAATATATTATTAACTTCAAGTAGACAGTGTATCCCTTATTATCAGAAAAATTACAACAAAATATTGAGTTGGTTTTTTTTTAGTTCTTTGAAAACCTCTCAAATCCCGAAATTTAAAAATTCAAAGCAGAGAAATTCTTTTTCGGATTACAATGAAAATAATATGTCGATTCTTCACTTCAAGCTATTGGAAAGTCAGTTGAAAAATAAACGATATTTATGAAATAAAATTTTTATTCAGCAGTTTAAAAAAATGTTTTTTTTTGTGCAAATTTTTAAGAAATTGTAACTTGGTGAACATTAACTTTTGTTCATTTTAAATTTCAAATTATTAATTATGGCTACAATCGGCACATACAAAAATTACCATAATTTTTGCACATACAGAACAAAAATTCCAAATTTGAAAAATTTAAAATTACAAAAGCTAAAAATTTTCAGCTCGTGGTGGCTAACTATGACAAAAAAGCAAGGATTTCTAATAGCTTATAGACGACAACAAATCAAATATTTTTTTTTAATTTTTCTCTCATGACTCTAATAGATGTCCTAAATGTTGATCCTGATCATTTTTGATTGATTTGTTGCTAGAAATAAGAAAAAAAGTTATTTAAAGATAAAGATCATTTTTCGACATTTTTGCAGTTATTAAGTGAAATATTTTTTAGGCAACACTTAGAATCATCCGATCGAGTTCTTCTAGGGGTCAAACTTCAATATTTGACTTATATTTAAAAAAAATCAAAAAACATTCAACACAACATTTCGAACCTTTTCAAATACTCCCGAAATCGGTTGAGATCCTTTGAAATTTCTGAAAAATTCAGCAATCTTTTCGAACCACTTGACATTTTTCAAATTCCTCAATATGCCTAGAAACCCCTTGAAATCTTATCATTTTTTTGAAATCTTATGAATCCCTTAAATCTCATAAAATCCCTATTAATTCCACAAAAATCGAGTAAAACCATATAAAACATCTTGAATTCTTTGGCTTCACGATAGTTTCTTCCTTCAAGAAAACAAATTTTCCACGTCCTAGGAACAACAGAAAATTTTTTAGAATTTCCAAGTTTTTTCTGACCTGTGGTAGCTCTGGAAAAGCTCTTTGAAATCCCTTGAAATCTTTCAAATTCTTTTTAATTTCTGGAAATCTTTGGAATCTATTGAAATAATCCTGGGAAACTCTTAAATCTGGCGAAATTAATTTGAAGTTCTTGAATACTATGAAATCAGTAGAAATCTTTAAAAAAACCTAGAAGTCCCTTGAAATTTTCTTTCATAACATTTTATTTATTCCCTAAAGCTGTCTAAAATTCCTACACAATTCTTTGAAACCCCTTAAATCTTTAGAAATCTGCTTAAATTCTTTGGATTATTTTAAAGTAACCTGAACTCATAAAAAAACCACAAAATTTTTTCTTGACCAATAATATTTTGAGACCAGAATTGAAATTGCTTAACATTCGTAATAAAAATGTATCAGATTTTCAGGTTTTCCGTGACCTGTGGTAGCCTTAAAAAAGGCATTTAAAATCCCTTTAAATGTTTGAAATTTTTTTAAATTCTAGAAAATTTTTGAAACCTGATGAAATCTACTGAAAGCTATTAAAAATCTTTGCATTATGTCGAATTTCTCTAAAACCCTGGAGAACTCTCCAACTTTTTTAAATCCATTGCAATCTATGGAAATTCCTTATAATCTTATGGAATCTTCAATTTTTTTTGAAATCCTATCAATTTATTTAACTAAAATTTAACTCAATTTGAAAAAAAATAATTTAAATCCTACAAAAAACTACTTGCAAAATAAGAGTATTGAAATCGGAAACAGTAACAGTAAGACTTTTTTGATTTGCTTTAGAATCCGTCCTATTTCCCCAGACTGTCCAGGACTGAGTTCTATACTTCTTATCCAACAAATTTTGTTTGTGTCTGTTTGAAAACAATGTGAAAAAGAAGTTGCATTAGAATATAATGGCCTGAGAGTTTAATAAATAAAGACTGATTTTTCCGAAAGAAAATATAATTAAAGGACTATCTCCATAATCCTGGATGTCTTTACAGCTTCTGTAAGAGCGAAAGTTGACGAAGAATGTCTTTTTGCGACTTTCTACTTGGCGGATAGGACGTATATTTTAGTGAGAATGGAAGTAGGTACCTGGGAAAGGATCCTAAAGAAAGGAAGTTGGACATTTTTAGAAAATACACCTACGTTAAAGTATATATCGTAAATCGTCCGGCAGTATCTTCATTTTCTCGTTTCGAGATTTGTTCGAGAAATCCTCTTCTTTTTCCGAGCTTTAACGAAATGCTCGTTTGATCTTGCAAATGCAAATTTAACTTTTCCAAATAACGATCTTCTCTTATGACTATATACAACATCCTGGCCCAGATCTAGTTGTAGAATTTTTTTTAATATCTTTTGTGTGTCTTCTTAACCCTTCAATTCTTCAGCAAACGACCATATTATGATGGTCTCTCCGATCATTTATTCAGCTCTTGAAGGTTTCTCTCATGAGAATGTAAAGAAAATTGTGTTAGTGAGGGGAGGAGAAGTAGGGGAAGCAGGAGAAATAAGGAGAAATATGTGGAGGGGAAGTAAGGAAAATGAGAAATGGGAAAGTAGGGGGAGTGAGGGGTGGGAATGTATAGTAAGTGGAGGGAATGAAGAGAAATTTGGGGAAGGGAAGTATGGAAAGTAAGGAGAAATGAGGGGAGGGAAAGTAGGGAAAATGATGGGAAATGAGAGGATGGGAAGTAGGAAAATGAGGAGAGAGAATGCAGGGGAAGTGATGGGAAAAAGAAGAGTAAGTAAAGTAGGAAAATTAGGGGGAATTAAGTGAGTCAGGGAAATGTGAGAGGGAATTTAGGTCCAGTAGGGGAAATAAGGTG
>CAKNYM010052891.1:181298-198999 GCA_932195095.1 Andricus curvator
GGTAGAGGAAATTATCAGAAATAAGGGTGAGAAGGAGAAGGAAGTGAGGGCTGCGTAAGAGAATTATAGGAAGCGTAGTTTTAGCTGGGTAAGCGAAGAATGCAGGGGAAGTAATGGGAAATGAGAGTAAGGAGAGTAGGAAAATTGGGGAGAGTAGGGTAAGTGAGGGGAATGGGAGAGGGGCTTCAGATCCAGTAGGGGAAATCAGGTGGGTAGAAGGAGTAGGGTAAGTAAGAGTAATGAGGGGAGGGTAAGTAGGGAAAATTGGGAAAGAGAAATAGGACAAGTGAGTCTAAGTGAGGGAAGGTAGAGGAAATTATTATAAATAAGGGTGAGAAGGGGAAGGGAGTGAGGGCTGCGTAAGGGAATTAGGGGAAGAGTAGTTTTAGCTGGGAAAGCGAGGAAAGGGGGAAGTAAAGAAAGAAGAAGTTGGAGAAGGTTTGCGAAGGGTAAAGTGATAGGAGGGGAAGTAGGCAAATGTAGGGGAAGTAAGGGAGGGAAAGTATGAGAGGGGGAGGTTTTAACGACTTGATTAACGTCTTGAATAGGCCGAAACCAAAAAGTATGCAGTGAAAAATGAACCTTATTTTCTAACAAAAATTCTTTATTCGATAAATTATCAAAATTTCCATTTTATTTATAGCAGACTTCACATTTTTTCTTTTTTCCTCGTTTCTGTGTGGTTTTTCCACTTAAATGCGAACTGAATTTATAGAAACTCAATAAGAAAACCCAAATATTTTTGTTTGAAAGTTAATTCTTTCTGGTTGAAAAGTTGACTATTTCTATTTTTTTTTATAATTAATCTTTTTCGGTTAAAAAGTTTATTAATTGATTGAAGAATTAAACAATTTTGCTAAGAAGTAATTCTTTTTGGTTGAAAATTCAACTGTTTCGTTAAAAATTCATGATTTTGGTTAAAAATTAAACAATTTTGATTAAAAATTCAACTATTTGTTTTAAAGTTGAAGTACTTTGTTAATAATTCATTTTATTGGTTAGAGATTTTTCATTTTGGTTGAAAATTCATACTTTTTAATTGAACATTCAACTAAATGTTTGAAAATTCATGTTTTTTGAAAATTCGTCTTTTTTAGTAAAAAATTCATCTTGTTGGTTACAAATTTATCGTTTTGGTTTGAAATTCAACTATATGTTTACAAATTTACTTATTTTGGTAAAAATTCTACTGTTTTGTTAAAAATTCATCTTTTTGAGTTGAAAATTCAATTATTTGTTTGGTAAAAAATTTATCTATTGTGTTTAAAGTTTTGTTTTTTTGGGTTCAAAATTACTGTGAAAAAAATGAAAATTCAACTATTCAATTTTTGGTAAAAAATATATGTTTTTCAGTAGAAAATTCTACTGTTTGTTTGAAAATTCGTGTTTTATGGTAGAAAATTTAATTTCTTGGTTACAAATTCATTAAAATTAAAATTCGTTAAAAAATAAACTACTTGATTCAGCATTAACTTTTTTGACGAAAATTTATATTTTTGCGTTAAAAATTCAACTGTTTTGTAGAAAATTTGTCTTTCTGGCTGAAAAATTCAACACCTTAGATTAACTTTGTTTCTTTCTTGATTGAAAATTTTTTTTTCGTTGAAATTTAATCTTTTTTGGTTGATAAAGTAACTATTTGTTTCAAAATTAATCTGTTCCAATTGAGAATTAAACTGTTTTGTTGATAACTCTTGATAAATTTTCCAGTTTGAATTTACCTATTCTATTATTGGTAAAAAACTGATATTTTAGATAAAAAAATTATCTATTTAGTTAACAATTATACTATTTAGTTCTAAATGAATGTATTTTATCGAAAATTCGTCTGGGTAAAAAATTCATTTATTGAGTTAGATTCATAATTTCAGTTGAATCTTAGTTGGAAATTCTTTTGTATGAATGAACAAGTGCATTTATTAAATTTGTTGAAATTCTTTGAAAAACGTCTAACAAAATAAATTACGAATTTTTTTTCAAGAGAAAAATCACTTTTAGTCTAACGGATCAAATTTCTGCTGGACTTTCCTCTAACCTATTAACGACCCACCCTTTATTATTGGACTTCAATTTTCTGGAAACTTTGTGAAGGACCCCCTATCTGTTTTTATGGGCAGTTCACGACTCGTCCTCACACCTGCTAAAAGACGAGATCGTACGCACGGTCTGGTTTTTATTGATCTCGCGTGGTGACGATAGGCAGTCCGCCACTAATAGCGTACTGTTTTCCCTATAGAATTTTTCTGACTTATTTATTATTATTTATTTTAATATTTTATTATTATTACTTATTTATTTGCCTTCTTTACTTTTCTAATTGATAATTAATTACTAAATTGTTTAAATTAATTTGATACTGAAGTGGCGGAATGAATATAAACCCGGTGACCCTTGTACCCGTTTTTCTTGGAAATCCACGACTCGTCCTCACACCTGCTGGAGGACGAGATCGTATACACAGTCTGGTTTTTGTGAATCGTCCGTGGTGACGACAAGCAGTCTGCCTCCACCAGCGCAATGCTATTCTTCTGGTATTTTACTTACTTATTTTTTGTTATTTATTTTTATATTTCATTATCATTATAACTTATTTATTATTTAGTTTTATATTTTATTATTATTTTAAATTTTTTTTCTTAATTGTTACTGAATTAGCAAGAAGATTATAAACGCAATTTTTAGATGTCCACTACCTGTTTCCCTGGGCGGTCCACGACTCGTCCTCATACCTGCTTGAGGACGAGATTAAACGCACTCTCTAGTTCTTGTGGATTCCTGGTGGTGACCACAGGCAGTCCACCACCACCAAAGCACTGTTATCCCTCCAGTATTTGCCTCATTTATTTATTATTATTTATTATAATTATTTTCATCTTTTATTATTATTACTTATTCATTATTTATTTTCCTTAATTGATAATGAATTGACAGAATCAATATCAACGAAATTTGTGGATGACCCCTACCTGTTTTCCTCGGCCATCCACGACTCGTCCTCATACATGCTTGAGGACGAGATCGTACGCACAATCTGGTTCTTGTAAATCTCCCGTGGTGACGATAGGTAGTTCGCCACCACCAGCGCACTGTTATCCCTATAGTATTTTCCTCATTTATTTCTTATTATTTATTTTTATTCTTTATTATTCTTACTTAGTTATTATTCACTTTTTTTGCAATTTTTTTAATCAATAATAAATATAATTTGAAAGAAAATAATGGGCAAATTCGATTCGTAAAAAAGGTGGTCTCTTCCAAATGAGGTCATTATTAATTTTTAAATGAGGCTTTCATTTTTTTATAAGTAAATAAAATATGACGAAAAAAATGGTTGAAGATGTTCCGAAATTATATTATGAACAAACAAATTTTTTATAAACAAATTATTTGTTGAAAGAGTGTTTTCTAGGATTTTCCATAATGTTACGTTTTTTTAAGGTATATTGAATGAACTTTTGATAAAAACAATGTAAAGATAAAGAATTTTTTTCTTGAGATTATTATTGTTAATATTCTAACAAATGTAATAAACAAATGCATTAATGAGGCATTTTTCGACAGAAAAATTCGTTTTTTTCATGTCATTTTTTTAAAATTAGGAACTTTATGATAATTTTAGCAAAATACATAATTTATTGATTAATTTCATGATCTTTTAAACATACTTAATGAACAAATGCATCAATCAGGCATTTGTCGACAGAAAAATTGTTGTTTTTTTTTCATGTCAACTTTTTAAATTGGAAACTTCATTATAATTTCAGCAACATTCATAACTTTTTAGTCAATTTTATGATTTTTTTCTTAATTTAATAAACAAATGCATTATTGGGGCATCTGCCTACGGAAAAATTATTTTTTTTCGATGTCAGACTTTTTAATTGGGATCTTCATGATAAATTCAGCAACATTCATGATGAGTTGATAAGTTTTATGATTGTTTTGAACAAATTTAACAAACAAATGCATTATTCGGGCATCTGTGGAAGGAAAGATTCGTCTTTTCGATGTCAGTATTTGTAATTGGGAACTTCATGATAATTTCAGCAAAATTCATAATAAGTTGATAAATTTCATGTTTTTCTAAACAAATTAAAGAAACAAATGCATTAATTGGGCATCTGCGATGGAAAAATAGTTGTTTTTTTCGGTTTTAATCTTTTTAATTGGGAACTTAATGATAATTGCAGCAACATGTTGATTTCCACTGATCCAAAAAGAGTGTGTCATAGACAAAAGCGGAAGAAAAAGGTCATTCTACTCGATCCTAAAGTTGCAGGCTTATTAAAAGAATGTTTATTATATTTGTTTAAAACATCATAGAATTCATCAACTAAGTATGAGTGTTAATGAAATTATCATTAAGTTCCTAATAAAAAAGACTGACTTCGAAAAAAAAAAACAATTTTTCCATTGACAGATGCCCGAATAATGCATTTGTTTGAAAAATCATGAAATTAATCAATAAATGATGTATTTTGCTAAAATTATCATAAAGTTCCTAATTTCATAAAAATAACATAGAAAAAAAACTAATTATTCTGTCAAAAAATGCCTGATTAATGCATTTGTTTATTAGATTTGTTTAGAATATTAACAATAATAATCTCAAGAAGAAATTTCTTCATCTTTATATTGTTTTTATTGAAAGTTCTTTCAATATAACTTAAAAAAATGTAAAATTATGGAAAATCGTAGAAAACATTATTTCAACGAAAAATTTGTTTATAACAATTCTTTTTGTTCATTATGTAATATTAGAACACATCTAAATAATGTTACTCTACTAAACTTAGGCGATTTCAACAATTTTCTCGTTATTGACGAGCACCGGGAACGTCAAATAAAAAAAATTGTCATTTTTTTGGTCGTATTTGTTTATTTATAAAAATAATTGAGAACCTAGTTCAACAATCAAGCTTGACAAATTTCTCAGAAATCTTATCAGATTTTTTTAAAAATTTTTTTGGTTCAAATCGGTCAATATTTATGGGCTATATGTTATTTTCAACCAAAAAAGTAATTTTGCTTCCTCATAGAGGAATCTTTGTAATGGTAATATTTCCAAAAAATTCAGTGGAAACTTTTTTTCTTGTTTCAAAATTTGACTTTTTCGTTTCAAAATTCTTATCCTTTGGTAAAAAAAATTTAATTCATTTTGGTTGGAAATTCATCTATTTTGATGGAAAATTAACTTGGTTTGGTTGAGAATTCAGCTCTTTGTTTGAAAATTCGTTGTTTGGTTGAATTCAACTGTGTTTGATTTCAAATTAAAATCTTTTTTGATTTAAATAATATCAACGGTTACATTTTTCATTGAGAATTCATCTATTTTGGTTGAAAATTCATGCATTCTTTTGAAAATTCAACTATTTTATTTGGTTGGAATGTAACTTTTTTGTGAATAAATGATATTTTCGGTTTGAAAATGCAGCTGTTTTGTAGAAAACTCGTCTTTTTGGTTTAAAAATTCAACAATTTAGTAAACATTTTTTTCCTTGCATCATTCAAAATTCGGCTTTTTCGTTTCAAAATTTATATCTTTTGGTAAACAAACCTAATTTTTGATGGTTTAAAATTAAACTATTTTGGTAGGAAATTAACTTGGTTTGGTTGAGGATTCAGCTATTTTGTCGAAAATTCGTCTTTTTTGGTTCAATTCCACTATATTGGTACCCTTTTTTTTTGCAAAATGTTGATTTTGGTTGGGAAATTCAAATATTTTGGTAGAAAATTCAACTATTTGGTTAAAAATTAACATTTCTGTTGAAGATTTAACTTTTTTTCCAACTGCCAATTTTTGTAAAGAAATCATAAAGCTGGGAAAAGGATAGGGTGCGATAGAACTTTTCCCTTCCCTTTTCCAGGTCGAAAAATTATCATTTTGAATACAAAATTTGATTTGTCTGATTTGCCTTTGTATTTAAAAAATGTTTTGTATTGTTTTTGAATTTTTTAATAATTTTGGTTTGTCTATTATTGAAAAAAAATAAGTAATGCTTCCTCTATGAGGAAGCATTGTTTTATTCTTTATTATTATTACTTATTTATTATTCACTTTTAAAAAAAAAATTTTTTAATCAATAATAAATTGGCAGAATGAAAAAAGCATATTTTAGAAATGTTTGAAAATTGCTAATTTTATCATTCTATAATAAAATTTAAAAGAAACACTCAGAGAAATGTCCTCTTGTGACAAAAGGATGTTTTTTGAAGTAAATGGAATTTCCTCTTAAATTTAAGGTTGAGAGGATTTTCACAGGTCTCAAGAGGAATCTTTTTGCAGCAAAAATTTTCCTCATGCTACAAACTTCACCTAATCTTGCAGCCAAATAATTCTGTTTGTGTAGAAAATATATTCACGTCTTTCAAAACAAAACAGGCAAAAGGTCGATGATTTTGTTTCAAGACAACTTTTTCTTTTGGTGTTTTAAAAGGTAACGTTGTTTTTTATTTATTGTTTTTACACAACATTGATCTAATGGATTAATTAATTTAATAGATTAATTAATTGATAATTGATTACAATATTAGCGTGAGTTGTAAAAACACTTACCCCATAGAGTATCATAATTTAGAAAATCTACCCCTAGAATGCTTCGCCATATGACATATAGTTTAAGATTTTGGACTTTGTTGCTGCAAACATCTTGTTCTGATATTAAATTCTATTAGGAATCATCAGTGTTATTCGAAATAACCCATAAATTAGGTGTCATCCACAACTTTAATATTATCAATGAATAAGAAATATATTTATTAATATAACATTCATGTAAGTAATGGATTAAAATATGTGGTTTGGACAATCAATAATAATATAAATGATTTTTTGTTAACGATGGCACTTGTTCTTATATAAATAAACCCTTGTTATGTAAAAAACACCCCTAAAAAACTTGTCACACACATACACTTACCCTTACACATATCGTCCCTTTAACCCTTATTGCTCAAGGCCTTCGACTTACAATATATATCTTCTACGAAATATAAAGTAAATGTGTGATATGATAAGTGTGTTTTAATTTCACCATTTGTAAGACTGCGCATAAAATTCTAATCTAATTTTAATTCTAATTCTAATCTAAAATTTTTTGAAATAATGAAAGATTGGTTGAAAAGAAACAATATCATTCGATCTTTAAGGCACGAAGTTTTCACAGTAGTGATATTCTTCGAAAAAGTGTTTTAGGCACAACCTCTTCTTGCACCATGCACATGTTATTACTCCAACATCACCGCAAATGTCACAAGAAGGTGGTTCCATATCTTTGTCGAAACAAAATTCTACATGGTTATCAAAATGTGGAGGTCTATTTTCTGTATATCCGCTTTTATACCAAGAATATTTGAATACGTCAATAAATCTGGGTGAAGACAATTGATTATGTGTGGGGGATTGTAATTTTATAATGTTATTCCTAATATGCAAGTTAATATCAGACCTCAAAATAATAGTAGTGTCTGAGATTTTTCGTGCAAAATTCTTCCAAATCCTGAAGCCAAACACATCCAAGGGCTGCATTCTCCCAGTTGTGCCTTTTGGAATGGTTTTTAGTAAAAGGGTTTTACCTTCTGGTATTGCTGTTTGCACTGTTCGTTCACACTGGCCACTCCATGAATCTAATAATAACACAGAATTTTCTCCTACGTTAGGGAAAAATACACCTTGAAGCCACATTTGAAGCAATTCTGAAGAAAGTTTACCATATTTAGAGGCTTGCAAATGAATATTGTTTGCCTTGAAAAGTCCTTCTTTTACTCTTGGTCCAAATTGTCCGGATGGTTCAATTAAAACTACAAAAAGGGGTTAAAGTAATCTTCCATCGGCAGATATGGTGGGCTCAATTGTATAGCTATGCGTGGTGGAGGAAACCGATTGAACAACATTTTTCCACAGTTTTTGTTCGTTGAAAGCTTTCACTGTGTAATTCCAAATTGAAGCCACTTTGATCGGAATTGAAAATGTTGCTTTCCCCATACCTCAGAATTTCTGATTTTATATTGTTTTTAAAAACATCGCATTCTTGTTCTATATCTCTAGTTTCATGTAAAGATGACACAGATATAAATTTTGTGATTTTTCGCGAAACAACGTAGTGCAGTTTCTTGAATTTCCATACACACCAACGTGATGCTTTAAACCGTGTCATGTCCAATTCACGCTTCTTTTGTAAAGCCCATCTTCGAAGATCAATATCGTGAACTGTCATCTTCGAATCAATAGCCTCCTTCAAATTGTCGAAAGTGTATTTTGCAACGTTGTATAGCTTATCTTCTCGGTCACCACCACTTTTGACTTGTTCTTGCCATCTTCTCAATTGTCGCTCTGAACGAAGCTTCTTGAACCTTTGATGAACGGATGCAAAAGATAAACGCTTTTTCTTTCCAGGATTCCAATAGTCAGCATCTTCTTTTTTATAGTCGAAATTGACTTTCTCCTTTTGATATAAATAACTAGGTACTTCACTATAATCGTTTTCTTCTTCTTGTTTTTCATCTGCAATCGGCTGTACGTCAATTTGACTATCCCCATGACCAAATTGTAAGTCAACTACATTTTCAATAATAAATGAGGAATCAAACATATTCCTCCTTATAATATCGTCTATTACATCGTGTAGATGTCCTCAGGTGTTATTTCTGAAGGCTGAATGCCGATTTTTTCCGCATTGAACGTTATTGTCAATAACGATATTATATTTAACGGATTGATGATCTTTTTATGTAGTAATACTTTACATGATAGAAACACAAGAAAATTGGTAACTGAACAAATGTTCTTTTCTTTCGGTTTATATACATGCCTGATTATGGTTTATATATATATGCCTGATAATGGTTCATATACATGCCTGATAATTTTATATATGCGCAGTTATTATTACGAATGTCAAAATGATAATGCCTTTATCATATCACACACCCAACTTGTGAAATACAATATTTTGTTTGTTCTTTTCATTTATTTTTGGTACATTTATTTTTTATTTCGTAGAAGATATATTGTAAGTCGAAAGCCTTGAGCAATTTTCAACGGAAATACGTACATGCCTGAACCTAAATAAAAATTCTTTAAACAGTTCTGTTATATGTATCATCATTAAAATTGCCTGCTGAATAAAACATAAAAAGTTTTTTAGGGGTGGTTTTTACATAACAAGGGTTTATTTATGTAAGAACAAGTGCCATCGTTAACAAAAAATCAGTTATATTATTATTGCTTGTCCAAACCAAATATTTTAATCCATTACTTACAGAAATGTTATATTAATAAATATATTTCTTATTCATTGATAATATTAAAGGGGTGGATGACACCTAATTTAGCGGTTATCTCGAATAACACTGATGATTCTTAATAGAATTAAATATCAAAATAAGATGTTTGCAACAACAAAGTCCAAAATCTTAAACTATATGTCATATGGCGAAGCATTCTAGGGGTAGATTTTCTAAATTATGATACTGTATGGGGTAAGTGTTTTTACAACTCACGCTAATATTGTGATCAATTATTAATTAATTGATTTATCAAATTGATTAATCAATTAGAACAATGTTGTGTAAAAACAATAAATAAAAAACAATGTTACCTTTTAAAACACCAAAAGACTCAAAAATATAGAAGGGGTGATTTCAACCGCTAAATGTGAACATTTGCCCAAATTTTTTCATTTTTTCTTCATAGTCTGGGATCCTCTTTTCACCTGCAAAGTAACAAAAAAATCGGCGCCGGACACCAACCTAACTCCCTGTGAGTGAAATAATGGGCAAATTCAATTCTATTCCTAAATAAGGCGGTGTCTTCCAAATGAGGTTATTATTAATTCATGGCATGAATGACTGCATGTATATATGTTTTCCCAAGTAAATAAAATACAATAGGGCTAACAGAGCGCTGCTGGTGAGGGGCTGCCTGCCGTCACCACAGGAGTGCACAAGGGTCAGACTGTACGGACCATCCCGTCCTGAACCAGGTGTGAGGCCGAGTCGTGGATCGCCCGTTTTCCTACGCCGCCAAGAACGCTTCCCATCCCTCTGGCTGGTTCTATCGGTCTCTGGTCGCAGGACTCAAAGTTTAGGTCGTGTGGCCTTTTAGAAAAGAGGGCGGGTTACGGCCGCCCTGGAGAGTCGAGCTTTTAGCGCAGAATGGCACACGTTAACCCCGCAGTCGACATTATGAGCGCCGCTGTGGTCATATAACCTAACTTATAACGTTTTCAACACACACCTACATTCGGCAAAGTCCTATATATTCGCGATATCATAAACTCATTTCAGTAACATTACCAACTTTCTACTGAAAGGGAGTCAAAACAGATTCGTGGAGATAATTTTGGGGTTAATTGACTCTGATAAACTATTTGATTATCCACACATTGTAGTGTGTTTTAACGTCATTGCCAAAAAGTTTGGAATATTGAGTTACGAGTGTTGACAAAAAGATCTTTCTGAATCGGCTAAATTAGCTGCTGTGAAGAAAACTAATAAATACTAATGAGCCTGACGACTGAAAGATCAAACAAGTTTATCATTATATCCGAAGACGCAAGATGCGCTTTTCAGCTATTCTCAAAAAGAGGGCTTTAAAAAAATCCACACATGTTACATGGACCGTGATCAGTTTTTCAACCGGAGTGTTCAGACTTAATGTCTGCTGCTGGCATTTTTTGCAAATTGTTGTTATTAAATTTTTTTTTTGCAATTATTAGATGAATTTAAATCAAGCTACCCAGGCGGAAATATTATATATAGTTTATATATAGTGTGAAGTATTATATATAATATTCATTTGTTTTATATAAAAAATGTAGAAAACAAATGAATATTATATATAATACTTCACACTATATAGAATCTATATATAATATTTCCGCCTGGGTAAGATATTTCTTTCTAACGATTTTTTTAATATGAAAAAATTCCTTGTGCAGTTTAATGTTAAAAAAAGAAATCACTTGTTACTCTAACTTCAAAAGATGAATATTACAATAGTCATAACAAATTTGTACCGCGAAATAGGACAAAGTCGCTCATGGAGGGTAGAGTTGCTCACCTCCTCATTTATATTTTAAAATTCAATATCAAATTTCCTAGAGCAAAGAATATAAGATTTTCGATTTTTTTAATTAGTAGCACTATCAAACCTTATTTTGAAATTTATTTGGTGCGAACTTATGGGTGAGCATCTTTATCCTACATGAGCAACTTTACCCCGTTTTACGGTATTCTTTTTTTTATATTATCTTATTTTAATATTTTTTATACATATTCAATAATTTATTTCATTCTTTTCAGAACTATTTTCAGCCAAGTAAAATGTAAAAATAATAATGAACATTAACTGGTTTAGAGTATTGAAAAATGAACTTTAAAAATGTTGTGAAATTTACATTTGTGAACATAATTTTGAAAATTATTCATGGACAAATTTGTTTAATTAGAGCAACATGGTAGGGTTGAACGTATAAAAGAGTCAATCATTTATAAAACCTACAATAAATTCTTATAAATAAAAAGCTGCAAAATTATGCAGAATGTTTTTAACGTAAAGAGATGATCTTAAGTTATTTGGAACGGACAAATATATTAAATCCCACCATGTTGTTATGATTTCAAAAATTTGTGTACAAATGATTTTTCAAATCATCTTCCCAAATTTATATTCTGCAACATTTAAAATTTTTTTTCAATATTCCTAATCAATAATTCTTCATAATTATTTTTTCATTTTATATGGCCGAATTTGAATTTAAAACTTTATTTAATTATACAAATACTAGAAGACAAATACGCACGCATATATTATTTTGTTTGCTTCATTTAATTTTGAATTAAAATATAAAATTATTATTATTTATTAAAATTCGTTTGTAGTTTATAGTATCTATTATCTAAAATAAAAAAAAGCAAGGACAATATTTAATATAATCAATTAAACAGTTACACTTTCGTTAAAAAATACTAATTTCTGGCGACAAACATCAACATAATCCAAAGTTGTTTGAAATTGCAGGTTTAATTTTTTTAGCCAAAAGATTTTGGTATAAAATTACGGATTTTTGGTGAAAAAAGCAATTTTCAATCATTGTTAATAATCTTCGGAATCTAATGATTTTTTAATAAAAGAAGCAATTTTAGACAAAAACACTAACATAATATAACAAATAATTATTTAATGTTGTAAATATTCTTTTAAGCCTCTTTTTTGTTTGTTTAAAATAACGAATTAACAATAAAAAATTCTAACAAAACCCCAAATTGTTTCAAAATTATAAATCTTCTTTGAAATCCAATGATTTTTTTATTTAAATTACCGATTTACGTTATAAAACGCCCATAACACCAATAGTTATAAATTAATCGACTCTCAATGATAATCTAAAAAATATTCTAAATTTTTCAATTAAAAATACTAATTTTTGACGAAAAATACTAGCATAACATAACAGAAAATTTTTTCCTATTGTAAATCTTTTTTTTTAAATTGAATGATTTTGGTTTAAACAACCCATTCCCGCTGTAAAACGTCAACATAACCTTAAATTGTTCCAAAATTGTAAATCTTCTTAGAAATCTATATCTATATTTCAGTTGAAAACGTTAGCTTAACCTACAATGGTACCAACATCTTTAATCTTTTCAGAAATAAAATTAAAATGTCTTTGTGCTAATACTAACGATTTTCGGTGAAAAAAATAACCTAAAATTATTTAAATTCTGCGAACATTAATTGAAATATTTTTTTTTTAAATACGAATTTTCGATGTGAAACGCCAACATAACCTAAAATTGTTGAAAAATTAGGGATTTTCTTGGAAATATTATGATTTTTTGTAATAACAATAGCCATTTCAGACAAAGAACACTAACATAACCTGAAATTATTCCCATATAATCAAAAAATTTTAATCATCTATAAAATCCAATGTTTTTTTATTGAAAGTACCGATTTCCATATAAAACCAACAATTGTACCAAATTGTAAATCATTTTCGAAATTCAATGATTTTTGTTTAAAATAACCCATTTCCGCTGAGAAACGTTAACGTAACCTTAAATTGTTCCAAAATTGTACATATTCTTTGAAATATAAATTTTAAACTTGAAAATTTTCTACAAAATAGTTAAATATTTAACCAAAAAAAAAAAAAAAAAAAAAAAAGAATTAGTTCCGACCAGTTGTATTTTCATCCAAAAAAGATTAAATTTGTTCAAAAAGAGACGAATTTTCTACAAATAAGTTCAATTTTTTAACCTGAAAATATGAATTAAAAAAAAAAGTTAATTTTCAACCAAATATATGAATTATCTACCAATAAAATTAATTTCAAACCAAAAAATACGAATTTTCAACTAAAATAATGAATTTTCAACGACAAATTTAATAGTTGATATTTAAATCTGAGAATATGTTAATTTGAAATAAAAAAACACTTGGATTCATAAAAAAGTGAATTTTTAACTATATTAAATCCACACAAAAAAGAATTTTTAATTTGGATCCAAACAGTTGCAATTTTAATAAAAAAAGATCAAACTTCTACCGAAAGTGACGAATTTTTAAACCAAAACGACGAATTTGAAGAAAAAATTGTTGATTTGTCCCTCAAAAAAGATTTTTCAAACGAAAAATAAAAAAAATGTAGAAAAATTATAATTTGAAGGAAAAAATAATTTTCAATATAAAATAAAATGTTTATTTTTCAAGCTTTTGTGTTTATTGGAGTTATAGTTATATAAATATAATTTTCCTGGGTTACTCAAGAAAATTTAAAAATATTTTTGAAGATTTCAGATATCTCGAAAAAGTATCTGGAAAATTTCTAATAATTTTTTTGATCCTAAAAGATTTTAAAATTTGTTAGGAAAAACTTTAGCCAGTTTAAAAAATATTTAGGATTTTTTAACGCCTGGAAAACATTTTAAAAAAAATTTTTACTAATTTTCCGAATTGGTTTAAAAAAAATAATTTTTCAAAATCTTCAAAAATCTGAATTTACCTTCGATATAAGACAACCCCGGTTTATGACGTTTATGAAACTGATGGCCTTCGCAGTTTCGTGATGAGAGGAGCTGCAGTACCGAAAGAGAGTGTGTGCTCACTCAAGCGTGACGAAGGCCAAGGCAAGCCATGCCCGCAATCGGTCTCATATCGAGAGTTTATTGTATTTTCAAATACAATTTTGCCTTCTATCAATAATATTTTTAAAAAATCAGAAATAAATTGTATCATCAAATAAAATTATTTATTTTAAAATTTTGACTCACTAAATTGATGGTTCAGAAAAGTCGTAATCTTTACCAATAGTTTTTGCATCGTAGATATTTTTGGCAAAATATGAGTTATCTTCAAAAACGAACAATTGGCAAATAAGATTGTTGAAATAATATGATTTTTTTTTATTATGTATCGAAGTTATCTTTAGTATTGGAATATTGGAAAACGGGAACCATAATGGAATATTTTGGTCGGAACAAATAAACGATATCTGGCATGTATCTGAACGAGAATCTTTTGTTCCAGAAAAATATTATCAGACTGGTTCTTTTCCTTTCTCTAAAATAAAATTCTTAAACAGAAAAAGTGTAATCAGCTAATATAATTCTCTCGTACTAATTAAAAACAACAATTTCTATAGCAGTTCATTTCATTAATTTCCGCGATATTCTACATTATTCAAGAGACTCTCAATTTCCATTAAAATGTTAATCTCCATACAGCCAGGATCTAATTTCACTTCTGAAAACACCACAAACGCATGGGATCCGGGTTTAGCATTCATTTTCATTCTGATAGAATAACAACATTATGGAGAAAAAAATTCCGGCTAACTTCCTCTTTCAGAAATGAATAAGCATTAACTACTCTAATCAATTGGTAGCTACTAAATCCTGTACGCTTGGATCTAGTAATTTGGATTCGTGAAAGTATAAAAGTAGGGGAATTTAGTAAAGGTCAAGACGTGTTTTCTTTTTGGCCTATAACATTTTTTCATGATAATATTTTTGGGCTTTCATTATTCTTTTCATCTTGGGCTTTGAAGGTTTCATGATGCAAAAAAAATTTAGAGTCGATTTTCTGAATGTCTTCGAATCTGCAAACAAATTTTGTAGCATAGGTTGGGACATATAAGTCATACCACAGGAACAAGTAATGACCGTTGTCAAGTTCATCTTTTCCTAATATAATATATTCATCAAATTTATGATCAGTTCTAAAAACAGTTTTTATTTTGTAATTATTAAGAAGTCTATCAATATTATTTGATATTGTTCCTAAAAATGGAATATATATCATCTCTTTTTTAATATCATTAACCTCATTATTATTATATGTATCTAAAAGAAGTCTATCCCTAGATTTCACTTCTCTTAACCTTTTTTTTTAATGTGTTTATCAACAAAAATTTAGGATAATTATTATAAAATGAGTACTTCCTAACAATATTCAAATTGTCTGCATGAAAAATATAATTAGATAAGAGGATGGTCATGTCAACTAAATTTTTAACTACACCAATCTTGTGTTGCACAGGATGATTTGATAAAAAATTAAAAAAAAAAAATCTGCCTGAATATGTTTTTTTTTTTGCGAAACCAATTCGTGATGGTACTATTGTTTGAATCTCTAAATACTTCAAGATTTAAAAAACTTATGACGTGTGTAAGCTATAATTTTTCAAATTGATTTTTGAAAAAGCATAAGATTCCAAGTCATGCATAACTATTTCAGATAATATGTCAGAAATAGGAGATCCCATAGGAGTTCCGAAAGATTGTTTATATAATATATCATCAAATTTGAATATTGTAGAATCTAAAAGATGTGAAATGCCTTCTTTAAATTCTTTTAAGGGTATCTTAGTATGACGACCAATAAAACACCATCTGCCATCAATACTTTTTAATACCAATTCAGATGGAATATTCGTGAATAATGATGTAACATCTAAAGATGTCATAATATAATTATCAGGAATTTGAAGATTACACTGTTAAAAATTTCCGCTCGAAACTTCCAACAAATGTATTGGAAGTTTATTTCCGAAACGTAAGGTAACGCTGCAATACAAAATGTTGTATAGTTCCCAAATGCTGGTACTGCAATGGTACATCACATCTATTGGAATTTTACAATACATTTCCAGTAGCCAGTAACACTTCTGTATCATATTGGCGGCTGGATATCTCGACACCGGTTGAACCGAAAAATTGAAGAAAAAAAAAACGTAAATCATTTATCAGGACATTCATGGAATTCACATAATTAATTGAATTCTCGAAATTTATGGAATTCAAGGTGTTCATGGAATTCAAGAAATTCACGGAATATCAGGATTTCACCAATTGCACGGAATTTACGGAATTTATGGAATGCAGGAAATTCATTGAATTAACAGAATTCATGGAATTCACGGACTTCATGGAATTAACAGAACTCATGGAATTCACGAAATTCATGGAATTCAAGGAATTCATGGGATTCAAGGAATTCATCGAATTCACGGAATTCACAGAATTGAAGGATTTCAGGGAATTCACGGAATTCATGAAATTCATGAAATTCTTGGAATTCATAGAATTCAAGGAATTCATAGAATTCACGTAATTAATGGAATTTACGGAATTGATGGAATTCAAGGAATTGATGGAATTCACGGGATTTACGGAATTCGCGAAATCTAAAGAATTCACGAAATTAAAGGAATTCATGGAATTCACGGAATTCAAGGATTTCGAGGAATTGAAGGAAATGACGGAATTCACGGAATTCAAGGAATTCGAAGAAGTCACCGAATTGGCGGAATTCGAGGAATTCATGGAATTCACAGAATTCGCGAAATTCAAGGATTTCACGGAATTTATGGAATTCATGAAATTCATAGTATTAAAGGAATTCAAAGATTTCGCGGAATTAAAGGAAATCACGGAATTGACAGAATTCATAGAATTCAAGGAATTCATAGAATTCAAGCAATTAATGGAATTGACGGAATTCATGGAATTCAAGGAATTGATGGAATTCAAGGAATTCCCGGAATTCACTTAATCTAAGGAATTCACGAAATTCAAGGAATTCACAAATGCAAAGAATTCAAGGAATTCGTGGTATTTAATGAATGCGTGGAATTCAAGGAATTCATGGAATTCATGGATTTTGATGAATTCACGGAATTCATGAAATTAAATAAATGCGTCCGATTTATGGTATTCAGGGAATTCAAAGAATTCATGGAGTTCAATGAATTTACGGAATTCGAGGAATTCATGGAACGTAAATACCGAGAATTCCGTAAATCCAGTGAATTTCATGAATTCAGTGACTTCCGCGAATTCAGTGAATTCCGTGATTTCCTCGAATTCGAGCAATTCCGTGAATTCCTTGAATTCCATAAATTCCGTCAATTCCTTGAATTCCATATACTTCGTGAATTCCATAAATTCCATGAATTCCGTCAATTCCTTGAATTCAGTTAATTCCGCTAATTCCGTGAATACAGTCAATCCCGAGAATTCATTAAATTACATGAATTCCGTGAATTGTATGAATTCCGTTTGTTCCATGAATTCCATGAATTCTGCGAATCCCATAAATTTCGTGAATACCATGAATCCCGTGAATTCCAATAATTTCGTGAATTCCATGAATTTAGTGAATTTCATGAATTCCATGAATTTAGTGAATTCCATG
>CAKNYM010052891.1:200384-225148 GCA_932195095.1 Andricus curvator
TGGGCTCACCACACCCACGATGTGCCAACAGCACTCAGTTTTCTCGAATGGTCACCCATTCAAGTGCTAACCGCGCCCAACGCTGCTTAACTTCAGTGATCTGACGAGAACTGGTTTTTTCAGCGTGGTATGGCTGTTGGCCATATACATGAATTCCGTGAATTCAATATATATATACCATTAAGCCATTTCCCTTTCAGGGTAGGCGTGACACTACCCGATTCGAGTAGTGTTTCTAGGTTAGTTTCTTGTAGTAAATATCTACAAGTGTGGGCTCACCACACCCACGATGTGCCAACAGCACTCAGTTTTCTCGAATGGTCACCCATCCAAGTACTAACCGCGCCCAACGCTGCTTAACTTCAGTGATCTGACGAGAACTGGTTTTTTCAGCGTGGTAGTTTCATGAATTCCGTGAATTCCATAAATTCCATCAATCTCGTGAATTCCATGAATTCCGTGAATTCGGCGAATTCCATAAATTTTTTGAATTCCTTGAATTCCAATAATTCCGCGAATTCGATGAATTCTATAAATTTCGTGAATTCCTTAAGTTTCATGAATTCCGCGAATTCCATGAATTTCATAAATCTCGTGAATTGCTCGAATTCCGTGAATTCCATGAATTCTGTAAATTTAGTGAATTCCGCGAATTCCATAAATTTCGTGAATTTCGTGAATTTTGTGAATTCCATGAATTCTGTGACTTCCATAAATTAAGTGAATTCCGTGAATTCCATAAATTTGGCGAATTCCGTGAATTCCACGAATTCCATGAATTCCATGAATTCCGTGAATTCCTTGTGCACAATTTTCGATACATGTATTGCAATTTCGTCATTCCAATGCCGTGTTTGCAATTTTACCTTACGCTTGTATTGTAGAAGTGTTGGAGAATTCCAAACATTTTTAACAGTGTACTTATGCGTTCTTTAAAAGTTAACGATTTTTTTTTACATTATAATTGTAAGTAGGTGAATATTCAGAAATTATTTTACTAAGTGTTTTTGCTGATACATAAGTAAGAGTGTTAACAGAAGAAACTACAGGTATAAGTGGACAATCTGGTTTATGTATCTTTGGCAGACCATACATTCTTGCTAGGTCAGAGTTAGTTGTAATGAGATATTCTTTAACTATATTAGGATTGAGATACTTCCCAATCCTGCATTTATTAATCATGTTAAATGTTTTATTTTGCAATTTCTTTAAAGTTGTTATTGGGTCGGAATCTAATTTCATACATGTACTGAAATCGTTAAGTAAATTTATCATTTTTTGTTTATAATCATCATTGTCCATAGAAAACTATGACATTTCCCTTGTCAGCCTTAGTTATCATGATATCTTTATTGTTATTTACAAAGTAGTTGGTAAGTTTAATATTTTTAGCAATGATTCTATCTGAATCACTGATTTGTTTAGGTTTTTTCAGATAATTGGAAGCAAGGGAAAGAACCTGTGTCGAAATTCCTCATGTGAGTTATCTGGTAATTTATCAATATTAGACTCTAAGTCTTTAATTATTCGAAAAATATGTTCTTGTTTATTTGTAAGAAATTTAGATTTAAATTTTTCTCCTAAACGTAAAATGTCATTAACAGGCCTCACAGTCCCTATGAGATAAAATATAGGGACCAAAGGGTACTTTTTGTCACGCTCATAGGGTACTTTTTTTGTGCTCAAAAGGAAAAAAATTCAGCATTAATTTCGTAATACTTCAAAACAATTCAAGTTAAATTTCAATGAATTCAAATGAATCGGAAAAATTCTATTAATGAAAAAAATTCCATTGATTTCCGTAAAATTGGAATGAATTTAGAAGAATTTAAGGTGAAATAGAAGAATTCGGTGAAATTCATAAGAATTCACGGTGAGGTTAAAAGAATTTACGACCAATTAAATAAAAACTTTCAAAAAACCGAAAAAAAACAATTGAATTCAATAAAATTGAGGAGTTTAGAAGAATTCAAGTGAAGTACAAAATTGAAAAGAATTCCAAAGAATTTAAATGAATTGAAGGTGAATTAAAAAAAATCAAATCTTTGAAACCCTACTAATTTATAACAAAAGAAGTCAAATAAATTGGAAACAAATTGAAAAATTGAAAAAATTCCATTGATTAAAATAAAATTTAGAGAAATTTAAGGGAAATAAGAAGAGTTCGACGAAATTTATAAAAAAATCAAGTCTAATTTAAAAAACAATCAAGAGAATTAAAAACAATTCAAAAATATGAAAAAAATCATTGAATTTAATAAGTTTGAAATGAGTTTAGAAAAATTAAAGAGAATTTAAAAGAATTTGATGAAATGCCTAAGAATTTAAGGTGAATTTTAAAAACTTCAAGATGAATAAAACAAAAACGTTTAAAAAATTTACTGAACTGAGTAAAATTGTGTGAATTTAGAAGAATTCAAAAGAATTTTTGAAAAATCAGTATAAATTAATAAGAATTCAGGTCGAATCCCAAATAAATTACAAAACATATTTGAAAATCTCTTGAAATCCTTTGATCATTTTAATAATTGATGCTCAGGATCGATTCAATAAAAACTTTTAAAAATAAAAAAAAATCCATTGAATTGAGTAGAATTGAGTAAATTTAGAAGAATTCATAAAATTCAAGAAAATTTCAAAGAATTAAGAATAAATTAATAAGAATTCAGGGTGAATTCCAAATCTCTTCAAATCTTTAAAACCCTACGAAATACCTCACTTCTCGTGAATAAATTCTTTAAAATACACTAAAATATGATAAAATCCCCTAAAATCATTGAAATCCTCGGAAATCTAATCAAATAATCTGAAATCTTTTAAAATAACTCAAAATCTTATAAGTCCTGTAAAATCTTTCCATATCTTCTGAAATTCTTTATGTTTTGGATAATTTCCTAAGAATGCAAGGCATTTTCAAAAGATTTACATAATTTAAAGGAGTTTAAAATTTTTTTTGAGCATTTGAAAACTTCTAGAGTATTTCAAAATATTCCCAGGAATTTTCAATTTATTTCAGTAATTTAATTGATTTCAGAAAATTTGAGCTATTTTAGAGTATTTAACAAAATTTCACGGCATTTACGAAAGCTTTACAACATTTTAAGGAATACAAAAAAAATTTAAGGGTTTGAAAACTTTTAGGGTATTTTAAAAGATTCTAAGGAATTTTCAATTGATTTCAGTAATTTAATTGGATGTCAGAGGATTTAAAAAATATCAAGTTATTTTAAAAGATTTCAACTGAATATATATTCTAGGAAAATATTTCAGAGAATTTCAGAAGATTCCATGGAATTTTTTTTTATTTCAATAATTTGAAGAAATTTTAAAGAATTAGGCATATTGTAGTGTATTTTAAAAGAATCCAAGGCATTTTAATTAGATGTCAATAATTTCAAGGAATTTTAAAAGATTTTAAAGGGCTTAAAATATTTAAGGGAATTTTGAAGGATTTTAAGGAATATTGTATTTATTTCAATAATTTGAAGGAATTTTTAAAGATTATTAATATTTTAGGGTATTTCAAAAGAATCCAACAGATTTCAACAATTTGAAAGAATTTCGACAAAATTAGAGGATTTGGAAACTCTTAGAGTTTTCTTTGAGATTCCAAGGATTTTTCATTTGATTTCAGTAATTTAATTGATTTCAGAGAATTTGAAATATTCTACAGTAATTTAAAAGGTTCCAAAACATTTTTTGAAGCTTTGAAAAGTTTTTAGTGATTTTTAAAGTTTTAAAGGTCTTGAAATATTTTCGGGAATTTCTATTGACTCCAATGAATTTTTTTTTATTTGAATATTTTGAAGGAATTTCAAAGAATTTGAAATATTTTAGGTTGTTTTAAAATTTTTCATTTGATTTTAAAGAGATTAACAAAATTTCAAGAATCCAAGGGATTTTCAATTAATTACAGGAATTGATTTCAGAGGATTTTAAATATTTTGGAGTATTTTAGAAGACTCCAAGGCATTTTCGAACGCTTTAAAATGTTTCAATTTATTTCAAAAGATTTCAAAGTATTTGAAAACTTTAAGAGTATTTCAAAAGATCATAATGAATATTCAATTGATTTCAGAGGATTTTAAATATTTTGAAGTATTTGAAAAGATTTTAAAGCATTTTCAAGAGGTTTGAAAAAATTTTCATGGGGTATTGTATCAAAGAGTTTCCTAAAATCTCGAAAATATGGATCGATTTGATAGGACCTATGCCAGGTTCTAGGGTATATTAAAATATTCCAAGGAATTTTCAGTTGATTTCAGTAAACTGATAGGATTTGAAATGATTAAAAATATTTCAGGGTACTTCAGAAGATTCCGAAGCACTTTCAAGAGATAAGAGATTTACAAATTTTAAGGCATTCCAAAAGATTCAAAAAAGATTTCCAACAAATTTAAGAGTAAATTATAATAAATCGAATTATAATTATATTCACAATACTTTCAAGATGAAAACGATGGCAGAATTTACCTACAAATAAATTATGAAAAATCTATTTATTACTCCTTTAATAGAGAAAAAAATGAAAAGGAGCTCCTTATTGGAGGCTACAGACATCATACTTGGGGCCTTCTAATTATTTTATACAAATATTTTGTGACATTAATTAAATATAAATAACATAGAGAAAATAAGTAGTCGGTTCATTCTTTTTCACATAAAAAATTAATAGGCGCGCAAGATTACTAGTATAGATGAAAGTGGTGACAAAAGTCAGAACGACTACTTCCAGACAAATGTGGTATAATTTATTGTGTCAAGTTCATTACGGAATTAAAACGTATGACGTTTCGAAACATATACCAGTTTCCTCATCATATTAAAATTGATCTAAAATATAAATACATTTTTTTTTAGTAAATACCTATTTGTTCAATTGGGTTTTTACATAAAAATGAACAATTACAAATCTCAGCTTTATCCATTTTTCCAAACCCTCGAAATTAGTGATGTCCCGTTCACTTTTTCGCTTGTAACAATGACTGAAAGTGCGAATATTTTGATTATTAACACGTAAAAGTTACTTCAAAGACGATTTTCAGTAAAAAAAATAGCGTATAGGTGTCAGAGAACGTGTCCCAACCTATACGGCGCACGTGTCCTAACCTATACATTTAACGACATTTTTTTATTGTTGGGGGGGGGGGGGGATGTTTTGCACTATATGAAAAATACTGTTTAGACCGATAATTTTTCTACTTCATGTGAACACACTGTTTGGTGCAGCTGCAATAAGCATGAACCGTCTTCTCCAGTTAGCATAGAAAGTGAGCTACTATTCCTTAATATAAAATCTCTAAACGATATTGTCGTTCTCGATTCTGACGATTTTCGAGAGTAACACGGTGGTAACGTTTGCTTGCTGTAGGCCGCTCATATTCAACAGTAGTGTGTGCCTGTGTGTGGTGCTGCATTTGAAATCAGTGATGCTAACTGAGTCGCCTTTATATGCGCATGTTTGAATTGTAGTATGAGGTTCATTCTGCAAAACTAATCGTAGGTGGCAGCACCGAGCCGAGTACTAGACCCTCTGTCGATGAGATACGAATTTCAACAAAAGAAATTTTGTTAATAAGTATAAAGTGCCATTTATACCTTGTAAACATAACAAAATATATTTTTCAAACTTTTGTATCAATATTTATCATATAGAATTCGTAAAAGGTTGATAAATCCTTTCCTGACTGTCACATGCAAAGTGAGGTTAGGTTTACTATAGTTCACCATATATTCAATTGTATGTATAATTTCCACTAAAAGTATAAAATACCTTCGCGTGTAAGCATTAAACATATATTTAAATATTATTTACCCTCATATATTTAATTATAAGCAACCGTAAAACTAGCACCATATTTTTTCGTCTCTCATCGACAGAGGGTCTAGTACTCGGCTCGGTGCTGCCACCTACGATTAGTTTTGCAGAATGAACCTCATAGTTGATTGGCTGTAGTACGCGCCCGTATTTGAATTCTCAATGAGGATGCGAACTAGAACCAATAAGCGCCATTCTATCGAAGCATGCGCATGTCAAGGTGGTCTTTTCGGGATCACTTAGTTCGAGTTCGATATCTGATAATACGTCACGTGTTTTTTCGTATTTGGTAATGCGCGGCTCAGCGTTGCCAACCGTTGCACGGTAAAGTCTGTAAAAGAAGTAATGAACCATAACCTCAATTGTGATGCTAGTCTGTTTTTAAACTGTTTACGCAAACAAGAAATTTTCAAATTCATGATTTAATTATATTTATCATATTAAATATCATTTGTGAAACTCGTGTACGTTTCAGTTCTACTTTCCCTATAGGATTGAAATCTCCATTTCCTTATAGTGACACATTCGAATAATTATTTTTTTTTCGGTTTGAATAGAAGTATGTCAGAGATCTGTGTATGTTTACAGATCAAAAATTTTATAATTTAAGAAGATTTTCAAATTAAGAATTTTTAAGCTCTCAATGAGCACTGCTATTAAAAAAAACACCGATACTTTAAGAAATTGATTTTGATAATTTGAAGGGATTTTAAAGAAGTTCAAAGACTATAAGGTATTTTTTTTATCCAAAAGGAATTTTCAAGATCTTCAAACAATTGCAAGGAATTTCAAAAGATTTCAAAGAATTTGGAATATTTTGACTTATTATAAAATATTTTAAAGAATTTTTAATTGATTTCACTAACTTAATAGGATTTAAAATTTTTAATTTTAAAAAATTTAAAAAATTTCAATTGATTCTAAAAGATTTAAAATTGATATATTGTGGGAAAATATTTCAAAGAATTCCAGTAGATTCCGAAGAATTTTTTATTTATTTTGATAATTTGCAGGAATTTAAAAAAAAGACTGGGAATATTTTAGGGCATTTGAAAAGAATCCAAAACATTTGAAAGAAATGTCAATAATTTCAATGAATGACAACAGATTTTAAAGGGTTTAAAATATTTTAGGATATTTTAACAGATTTCAAGGAATTTTCAACCGATTTTAGTAATTTAATTGATTCGAAAGGATTTTTTAAGGAATTTTGGAAGATTAGGAATATTTTAGGGTATTTCAAAAGAATCCAAGGTATTTCCAAGAGATTTAAACAATTTGAAGGGATTTCAAAAATATGTAAAGAATTTGGAAACTTGTAGAGGTTTCTTGAAGATTCCAAGGATTTTTCATTTGATTTCAGTACTTTAATTGATTTCAGAGGATTTGCAATATTCTGGAGTAATTTAAAAGATTCCAAGGCATTTTTTGTTTATTTTGATAATTTGAAGGAATTTGAAAAAAAGAGTGGGAATATTTTAGGGCATTTGAAAAGAATCCAAAGCATTTCCAAGAGATTTCAATAATTTTGAGGATATTAAAAAAATGGTAAAGGATTTGAGAACTTTAAGAGTATTTTAAAAGATGTCAAGACATTTTCGTAAGCTTTAAAAAGTTTCAAGTGATTTTTAAAGATTTAAAGGATTTCAATAATTTGAAAGAGTTTCAAAGGATTGGAAATAATTTATGGTGCTTTTAAAAATTGCAAGGGATTTTGAAGAGTTAAAAAAATTTCAAGGAGTTCTAAAATATTGTGAAGGATTTTAAATATCTTAGGGTATTTTGAAAGATCCTATGAATTTTTGAATTGATTTCAGTAATTTAATGTTACTCATAGGATTTGAATTATTTTATGGTATTTAGAAGATCTAAAGCATTTTCAAGAGCTTTAAAATGTTTCAATTGATTTCCAAAGGTTTGAAAGGATTTGGTAACTTTAACAGTATTTCAAAAGATTCTAAGGAATGTAAAATTGGTTTCAGAGGATTTGAAATATTTTAGAGTATTTAAAAAGATTCTAAAGCATTTTCAAGAGATTTGACAAAATTTGCATGGGGTATTGTATCGAAGAGTTTTCTAAAATTTCGAAAATATAGATCGATTTTATAGGACCTATGCCAGGTTTTAGGGTATATCAAAAGATTTCAAGCAATTTTGAATTTATTTCGGTAACCTGATAGGATTTGAAATGATTTAAAATATTATGAACTATTTTTAAAGACTTTAATGCACTCGGGCTCAAAACACACTATTGACACTATTTGACACTTTTTTCAAGCGATGACGCTGTTTTGCTACTATTTTGAAAAAAAGACACTAAAGACACTATTTTCCAATTAAAAACACGAATTTATCAACCACTGTAGATTTTTTGAAGAATAAAAAATTGACAGATTTTCGCAGAAGGAAAAAAAATATATGGTTTGAAAAGTTTTTGTTTAATTTAGTTTTTAATAAGAAAGATACTGTAACGTTTATAAAGGCCTGGAAAGTTCTATCGACAGGATAATTTTCTTCTTATAATAAAAGAATTTAATCATTTTGACGTAAACAACAGATACGATAAAAATGTTCACACAAAAATGTTCATGTAAAAAAAAGTTATACTAAAATACATTTTACTTTTTCGTAATAACGTGCATCATTTATGATAAAAATTAAAAAATTAATTTTTCTTGAAAAAAATTCACCACATCTCTCAATGCATAATAAAGTATTAGTGGCGAATGGATTACTATAGAGTATAAACAGCAATAATTGCGGAGCAAATAGACAATTTAAAAATTTGTTATCATATTTCTTGAAAACTGAAAGATTGGTAATTACTGCCACTATTCTATGTATCATTCATTTTTTTAAACTTTGTAAAGCTTATATAATAATGAAAATTAATATTATTCGCCGTATTTATCAATTTGAAATTTATATGCTCATATACATGTTAAAACGAATAATTCACAATTTATTTTATAAATAACATTTCTTTTAATTTATAAAATAAAAAATGTATTACGCCAATATAATTTATAAATAAGTTAAGTGTTAAACAAATTTAAGAGCCGATTATAATAAATTGAATTATAATTATATTCACAATTTTTTCAAGATGATAACGGTGACAGAATTTACCTACAAATAAATTATGAGAAATCCATTACTCCTTTAGCTTCAACATCATCCTGTAGTGCTTTCTAATTATGTTTTACGAATATTTTGTAACATTAATTAAATATAAATAACATAGAAAAAATAAGTATTTGGTTTATTCTTTTTCATAACAAAAATTAGTAGGCGCGCGCACGACTACTAGTGACACTAATATGTGACAGTGATAATAGGTGGCACCAGTGGAAAGAAATTGAGAAAACGCGCTGCCCCAACCTATAAAGTGTCACAATCTATCAAGTGTCTCAACCATATCAAGTGTCTATCAAGTGTCATTATTTTAAGTGTCTATCATTAAGTGTCACTATCAATTGTCCCAAACTATAAAGTGTCCCACTCTATAAAGTGTCCCACTCTATAAAGTGTCTCAACCTATACAGTGTCCCAACCTATACAGTGTCCTAACCTGTACGACACCCCCCTACATAAATTCAATTATGATCAATTAACAAACATAATTGCTTTCTTATAGAGAAAGTAAAAATACAGAAATGCAAGTAGGTCAATCAATTCTTCACGAATCAAGGAATATTCTCACATCCACTTTGAATTGTGATAATTTGAAAAGTTCTAACATAAAAAACCGACTTTTCAAATATTATAAATGACTATAAATTCCTTTCTCTTCAATAAAATTTATTAATATCACAGGTCAGTTGATTCGTTCCGAATGAAGGAATCTTTTCTATTATTGCATCAATTTTGAATTAGGTGAATGAAAAAAGTTTTACTATAAAAAAACCATTTTTTAAATATTATAAAGTGCTAAAAAACTAAAGTTGGCGACAGGTTGAGGGGACGGGGGTAGTAAAATAACATTAAGAAGTTCACTTCACACTCTTTTCCCTATTCCCCTAATTAACACTTTTAAAAATATTTCTTTTTTCTTGTTTTCAAGAAATTTCATTTTTTTTCTCGTTTTTTTTGTTGTTAAAATGCACACTGAAATAATAAAACCCAATAAGAAAGTTAAACTAATCTTGGTTAAAAGTTCTTTTTTTTGTTGTTAAAAAGTCTACTATTATATTTTTGGTTCACAATACATTTCGATGTATTAAAAGTTGCACTGTTTGGTTGAAAATTTTATTAAATATTCATATTTTCCGGTTGAAATTTTTTTTTTTGTAATAAATTCATATTTTTGGCTCGTAATTTCAAAAATTTGGTAGAAAATTAAACTTTCTGTTTCAAAATGTAACTATTTTGGTATAAAATTGAACTATTTGGTTAAAAAATAAACAATTGCTTTGGAAATTGAACTATTTCGTATGAACTTCACTTTTTGTTTAAAAAATCATATTTTTGGAATGAAAATACAACTGCGTTGTAGATAAATCGTCTTTTTGGGTTCAAAATTCAATAATTTGGTTGAAAATTCGTCTTTTTGGTAGAAAATTAATCTCATTGGTGAAAAATTCATCTTTTTGCTTGGAAAATAAACTATATGGTTACAAATTTATCTTTTTTGGTTCAAAATTCAACCACTTGGGTAAGAGTTCAACTGCTTTGGTAAAAATAAATTTTTTTAAAGATCATCTTTTCTGTTGGAAATTCAACTTTTAGGGTTGAAAATTTAATAGTCTTCTAAAAAATGCATCTTTTTCGATTAGGATTTAACTAGTTTGTTCTGTATTTTCTGCTTGAATTCAAATAGGTGAGAATTTTTTTTAATTAATTTTTTAAACTAAAAATTTAACGATTCCATTTTTTGTTAAAATCTTGTCTCTTCTAGTTGAAACTTCATCTATTTTCTTGAAACTTTAATGACTCTGTTGAAAATTGATTTATTCTGATAAAATCATCATCTTTGGTCGAAAATTCAACTATTTGGTTGAAGATTCGTCCGTTTGGATTGAAAATTCATCTTATATCTATAGTAAAAAATTCATCTTTCTTGGTTGAAAAGGAACTTTTCTGTTGGAAATTCAACTTTTTGAGTTAAAAATTCAACAGTCTTCTAACAAATTAATATTTTTGGGCACAAAAAAACCAACAATTGGTAACGCAGTTTATGACCGGACGGTTACTTTTTGGTACATGATGATAAATGACAGGTTTATTAGTCAAGAGTAAAACTGGTTCTTCTCGAGCCGGAAGTATCTCGCGACATATCCTGCGCTCATAAAACTATGAGAATCAGTCCTCATAAAATATGACTAGAAACCTCCAACAGCTCTGAAACTTCCGATCCGAAGCGAGCACAGCGGAACCTGTTTGCGAAACTGAAAAGACATTAAACTAATAAATTTACGAGCCTACAATTAGCCTCAAATTAGCCTTCAATTAGTCTTCGCCAATTCAAACAATTTGATTTAATTTGATTTTTTTTTAATTTTAGAAGGATACATTTCTAACCAAAAATGGAATATAGCAAATTTGAAGAAAAAAAAATTAATTTTTAACCAAAAAAGCACAACCCGAAAATAGGGGTTTTTAACATAAAGTTGATTTTCTACAAAAATTTTAATTTTCCTAGAAACAGATTCAATTTTAACCAAATAGTTAAATTTGAAACAGAACTGGAAAGACCAATTTTCAATAAAAAAGATCAATTCTTACCCAAAAATGGAATAGTTACATTTTCAGATAGAAAAATTAATTCTTAACCAAAAAAGAAGAGAATTTCCAAAAAAATAGGAACATTCTCAACAAAAGAGATGAATTTTCAACACAGATGATGAATCATACAAAAATCAGTTTCCAAAAATAGAGTTCAACCCAGAAGCTGATTTTTTTAACCGTATTTTCAAATATTATGCAATACCATAGCTTCCTTACTCTTTAATAAAACGTATTAATATTATAGGTCAATCGATTTGTCCGAATCAACACAGCTTTTCTATTCTCGCATCAATTTAAATTATGAAAATGAGAAAATTTTTACTATAAAAATCGATTTTACAAATATATAAATTGCCATATCTGCCCTACTCTTCGATAAAATGTGATAATATTGTAAGTCAATCAATTCGTCTCGAACCAAGGATTCTTTTATATTGTTGCATCAACTTTGAATTATGTGGAAGAAAAAAGATTTACTATAAAAAACCGTATTTTGAAATATTATGAATTACCGTAGCTTTCTTACTCTTCAATAAAATGTATAAATATCATAGGTCAATCGGTTTGTCTCGAATCAACACGTCTTTTATATTTTCGCATCAACTTCAAATTATGAGAATGAGAACATTTTTAGTATAAAAATCCAGTTTAAAAATATATAAATTGCCATAACTTCTTTACTCTTCAATAAAATGTATCAATATTATAGGTCAATCGATTCGTCTTGAATCAATATATCTTTTCCATTCTCGCATCAACTTCAAATTATGAGAATGAAAACCTTTTTACTATGAAAATTGAGTTTAAAAATATATAAATTGCCATAACTTTCCTACTCTTTAATGAAATGTATTAATATTGATGGTCAATCGATTCGTCTCGAATCAAGGAACCTTTTATATACTTGCATCAACTTTAAGTTATGTTAAAGAAAAAAGTTTGGATATAAAAAACCGTATTTTCCAATATTATGCATTACCATAGCTTTCTTACTGTTCAATAAAATGTATCAATTATATAGGTCAATCGATTCGTCTCGAATCAACAAATCTTTTCTATTCTCGCATCATCTTTAAATTATGAGAATAAAAGCATTTTTACTATAAAAATTGATTTTAAAAATATATACATTGCCATAACTTTCCTACTCTTTGAAAAAATTTATTATCATTGTAGGTCAATCGACTCGTCTCGAATCAACAAATCTTTTATATTTTGTCATCAACTCTAAATTATGAGAATGAAAACCTTTTTACTATAAAAATCGATTTTAAAAATATATAAATTGCCATCACTTCCCTACCCTTTGATAAAATGTATTAATACTGTAGGTCAATCGATTCGTCTTGAACCAAGGATTCTTTTATATTCTTGCATCAACTTTGAATTATGTTAAAGAAAAAAGTTTCACTATAAAAAACCGTATTTTCAAATATTATGCATTACCACAGCTTCCTTACTCTTCATCAAAATGCATCAATATTATGGGTCAATCGGTTCGTCTCGAATATACACATCTTTTCTATTCCCGCATCAACTTCAAATTATGAGAATGAGAACATTTTCACTATAAAAATTCATTTTAAAAATATATAAATTGCCATAACTTCTCTACTCTTTCACAAAATGTATTAATATTGTAGGTCAATCGGTTCGTCTCGAACCAAGGAATCTTTTATATACTTGCATCAACTTTGAATTATGGTAATGAAGAAAGTTTTACTATAAAAAACCGTATTTTCAAGCATTATCCATGACCATAGCTTTCTTACTCTTCAATAAAATGTATCAATATTATAGGTCAATTGATTCGTTTCGAATCAACACATCTTTTCTATTTCCGCATCAACTTCAAATTATGAGAATGAGAACATTTTTACTATAAAAATTCATTTTGAAAATATATAAATTGCCATATCTTCCCTACTCTTTGACAAAATGTATTAATATTGTAGGTCAATCGATTCGTCTTGAACCAAGGAATCTTTTAATTTTGCATCAACTTTGAATTATGTTAAAGAAAAAAGTTTCACTATAAAAAACCGTATTTTCAAATATTATGCATTACCCCAGCTTCCTTACTCTTCATCAAAATGCATCAATATTATGGGTCAATCGGTTCGTCTCGAATATACACATATTTTCTATTCCCGCATCAACTTCAAATTATGAGAATGAGAACATTTTCACTATAAAAATCGAGTTTAAAAATATAGAAATTGCGATTACTTCCATACTCTTTGATAGAATGTATTAATATTGTAGGTCAATCGATTCGTCTCGAACCAAGGAATCTTTCATATACTTGCATCAACTTTGAGTTATGTTGAAGAAAAAAGTTTTTCTATAAAATACCGTATTTTCCAATATTATGCATTACCATAGCTTTCTTACTATTCAATAAAATGTATCAATATTATAGGTCAATCGATTCGACTCGAATCAACAAATCTTTTCTATTCTCGCATCATCTTCAAATTATGAGAATGAAAGCATTTTTACTATCAAAATCGATTTTAAAGATATATAAAATGCCATAACTTTCCTACTCTATCATAAAATGTATTAATATTGTAGGTCAATCGACTCGTCTCGAATCAACACATCTTTTATATTTTTTCATCAACTCTAAATAATGAGAATGAAAACATTTTTACTAAAAAATCGATTTTAAAAATATATAAATTGCCATAACTTCCCTACTTTTTGATAAAATGTATTAATACTGTAGGTCAATCGATTCGTCTTGAACCAAGGAATCTTTTAATTTTGCATCAACTTTGAATTAGTTTAAAGAAAAAAGTTTCATTATAAAAAACCGTATTTTCAAATATTATGCATTACCACAGCTTCCTTACTCTTCATCAAAAAGCATCAATATTATGGGTCAATCGGTTCGTCTCGAATATACACATCTTTTCTATTCCCGCATCAACTTCAAATTATGAGAATGAGAACATTTTCACTATAAAAATCGAGTTTAAAAATATAGAAATTGCGATTACTTCCATACTCTTTGATAGAATGTATTAATATTGTAGGTCAATCGATTCGTCTCGAACTAAGGAATCTTTTATATACTTGCATCAACTTTGAATTATGGTAATGAAGAAAGTTTTACTATAAAAAACCGTATTTTGAAATATTATGCATTACCATAGCTTCCTTACTCTACAATCAAATTTATCAATATTATAGGACGATCGATTTGTCTCGAATCAACACGACTTTTCTATTCTCGCATCAACTTCAAATTATGAGAATGAGAACATTTTTACTATAAAAATCGATTTCAAACATATATAAATTGCCATAACTTCCTTACTCTTTAATAAAATGTAATAATATTGTAGGTCAATCGATTCATCTCGAACCAAAGAATCTTTTACATTTTGCATCAACTTTGAATTATGTTAATGAAGAAAGTTTTACTATAAAAAACCGTATTTTCAAGCATTATGCATGACCATAGCTTTCTTACTCTTCAATAAAATGTATCAATATTATAGGTCAATCGATTCGTCTCGAATCAAGGAATCTTTTATATTGTTGCATCAACTTGGAATTATGTTAGAGAAAAAAAGTTTTGCTATACAAAACCGTATTTTGAAATATTATGCTTTACCATAGCTTTCTTACTCTTCAATAAAATGTATTGATATCATAGGTCAATCGATTAGTCTCTAATCAACAATCTTTTCTATTCTCGCATCAACTTTAAATTATGAAAATGAGAAAATTTTTCCTATAAAAATCGATTTTAAAAACATTTAAATTGCGATAACTTACCTACTCTTTAATAAAATGTATTAATATTGTAGATCAATCAATTCGTTTCGAGCCAAGCAATCTTTTATATTCTTGCATCAACTTTGAATTATGGTAATGAAGAAAGTTTTACTATAAAAAACCGTATTTTAAAATATTATGCATTACCATAGCTTCCTTACTCTACAATCAAATGTATCAATATTATAGGACGATCGATTTGTCTCGAATCAACACGACTTTTCTATTCTCGCATCAACTTCAAATTATGAGAATGAGAACATTTTTACTATAAAAATCGATTTCAAACATATATAAATTGCCATCACTTCCTTACTCTTTAATAAAATGTAATAATATTGTAGGTCAATCGATTCATCTCGAACCAAAGAATCTTTTACATTTTGCTTCAACTTTGAATTATGTTAAAGAAAAAAGTTTTACTATACAAAACCGTATTTTAAAATATTATACTTTACCATAGCTTTCTTACTTTTCCATAAAATGTATCAATATTATAGGTCAATCGATTTTTCTCAAACCGAGCAATCTTTTATATTCTTGCATCAACTTTGAATTATGTTAATGAAGAAAGTTTTACTATAAAAACCGTATTTTCAAGCATTATGCATGACCATAGCTTTCTTGTTCTTCAATTAAATGTATATCTATATTATAGGTTAATCGATTCGTCTCAAATCAACACATCTTTTCTATTCTCGCATCAACTTTGAATTATGAGAATGAAAACATTTTCACTATATAACTCGACTTTTCATATAATATAAATGACGATAACTTCCTTACACTTTAATAAAATGTATTAATATTATAGGTCAATCGATTCGTCTCAAACTAAGGAATCTTTTATAACCGTGGATCAACTTTGAATTATGTTAATGAAAAAAGTTTTACTATAAAAAAACAATTCCTAAAATATTATTGAGTGCTAAAAAAAATGCAATAAATATTTTTTAGAAATCCTTCGGTCAGTTTTAAGATATTAGTGATGAAAAAAAGCCCTCCACATCAATTTATCTGCAATCGTTTTCAAGTTATCGTGTTCACAAGAAAGTGTGACATCCACACACATACTCACATCCGCACTCACACGCATCCACACACACATACATCAGGACAATTGCTTAGAACATTGTATTACACATTGTTAAATTGAGGAGGGTTTAATTAAATAAATTTAAAAATTTGGGAAAATGTTACCATTACAAAGTTTCCTCTATGAGGAAGCAAAATTAAAAAAAATCCAATGCATTTTTGGACCACCCTAATGGAAAGTCCCTTAGCAAAGACTCCCGATGCTCAGCTAATAATGACTCTCTGAATTTGCAATCTATAACCAGCTTCTTAATCCGCGTAATAACGCGATGTAGCATAGGCTGCTGGTAATTAACGTCCCATGCCTTGACGATATTCGTCTCCCTAAATTCGATAAGCAGACGCGACAGTGAGGTAAGAAAATTTCTCATCGTCGGCATGAAACCCCTCCTTCATCTCTTGCTTTCGCTCTATCGTTGCTTTAATTGCATCTACGACAAATTAATATGTACCTCCGGGGATGTTCAGAAAGGGGGTTTATTAAACGCGGAACAAGCTCAGCTTCAAAGAACTCGAGCTTTTTTATATATGGGGGAAAAACGCTTTCTCGTCTTTTGTCTGAAATACTGGAAAAACGCTGAAAGGATAATACCCTTTTGTAGTCTTATCATTCATAATATGATTCACCAACGGTGGTAGACAAAAATGCAGAAAAATATACTCCTTAATCTTATACTGTCAGAGTGAAGTGTTTGAATAAACACATTCTTATTATAGGTGTTATCTGTCTCTAAATTAATCTTTCTCTAAAAAATATAGGTGTATGACGAAAATCTCGAAAGCATTGTTGTCGCTTTTCCTCAATGCTGATTGGGTAATTTGAAAAACTCGCAGGAAGGAATGTTGCCAAATTCACTTACGTAATTAAGAGATGAGTTTCAGTTGAAGGATAGTGACGAAGAATGTCACATTTGTGTGCATAATAGAACCGACAAACAGTTAAGATTTATTAATGTAAAATTTTATTATTAGATTTTTAATTGAAATAATTGATTTTCGACCATGAAAAGGGGAATTTTCAACAAAATAGTTAAATTTTCAACTAAAATGAAGCTTTGTTAAAAAAATGAATTCTCACCAAAATGTGTAATATAGTTGATATTTCCAGCAAAAAAATATTTGAATTTTCAATAAAAAAAAGCTAATAAATTAAACCAAAAAATACGAATTTCCAACAAAAGAGTTGAATTTTCAACCAAGATAGATTGTTCAATCAATAAAGAAAAAAATCTCATTCAAAATGTTGAGTTTTCAAGTCACAAAGATGAAATTTCGAGAAAAAAAAGTTGAATTTACAACACAAAAATATGTGTTCTCTACCAAAATAATTGAATTTTTGACTAAAAAAGGCGATTTTTCAACAAAATTAGTGAATTTTCAACTGAAACAGGTCAATTTTATAACAAAAGTGGAATAGCAATATTTTTAGTGGAACAAAATTAATTTTCAACAACAAGAAAAAGCATTTTCAATAAAATTGTTAAATTTTTAACCAACGAAATGAACTTTAAACTAAAATGATGCATATATAATAAAATAAATGAATTTGTAATCATATAGTTGAATTTTCATCCCAGAAGATGAATTTTTTACTAAAAAAGAAAATTTTTTACAAAAAGACAAAGAATAGTTTAATTTTATGTTAGAAAAAATAAGTTTATAACCAAATAAAATAAATTTTAAACGAAATAGTTTAATTTTCAACCAAAAAATTAAACATCTATAAAAAAAATTTTCGACAAAAAATGTAATGGTTAAATTTTTAGTTAAAAAAAAAAGTTTGATGAAAAAAATAATTTTGAACCAAAGAAATGAAATTTGTACCAAAAGATCAACTTTGTACTAAAAAGACAATTTTGTAACAAAATAGATGAATTTTTAGCTAAAAAAGATAAATTTTCAACAAAAAGTAGAATAGTTTAATTTTCAGTTAGGAAATAAGTTTTTAAGCAAATAAAAATATTAAATTTCTATACAAACAAATCTACATAAAATGGAATAGTTAAATTTTTAGTTAAAAAAATTCATTTTCAATAAAAAAACTACTTTCCCATTAAAGAATTGAAATTTCAACCCAGAAGATTAATTTTCGACAACAAAATAATAATAATTTTAAAAAAATACATGAATTTTCAACCAAAAAAGTTAATTTTCTACCAAAAAAGGCAATTTTTTCAAAAAATAGAAATGAATTTTCCATTGGAAAAGATTAATTTTCGACAAGGAATAAAATAGTTTAATTTTCAGTCAGAGAAATAAGTTTTTAAGCAAATAAAAAAAATTCTCAACTAAACAAATGAATTTTCTACCAAAAAGATTGAATGTCTATAGAAAAAACTCGAAAAAAAATTAGTTACATTTTTAATATAAAAAACTAATTTTGAACTCAAAAATTAATTTTCAAACAAAAGGAAGGTTTAACCAAAAATGAAATAGTTAAATTTTCCGTTAAAAAAATAATCTTCAATAAAAAAACTAAATTACAAGCCAAAGAAATGAATTCTGAACCAAAAAGATTAATTTTCCACAAAAAAAAAAACTTCTAACAAAAAACATGAATTTTTAACCTAAAAGGAGAATTATTCACTAAGAAGATTAATTTTCTACCACAAAAGACAAAGTTTCGACAAAATAAAGAATTTTTCGATCAAATAGTTGAATTTTCAACTGTAGAAGATAAATGTTAATCCAAATATGGAATAGTTAAATTTTCAGGTAAAAAAATATTTAAAAAAAAAGTTTAAACAAAATATATCAGTTTTGCACAAAAAAAAAAAGAGTTTTCAACTAAAATGATGAATCATCAATAAAAAAAAAATGAATTTTTAACAAAGTAGTTCCACGTTCAACTAAGTAGTTGAATTATGAACCAAAAAAGGATTTTCAGTCGCTATTCACGATTAGTGAAAATCTTAAAAATTATATCAAATATTTCTCAAATCATACAAGATTTTTTGTCAAATCCATAACAAAATGTTGGAAAATAAACCGAGTTTTTTTCTAAAGAAAGGGTAAGTAATGTGCGCGTAGCGCGCACAATATTCTAGTCTCGTAAATTTTAGTTACTTTAGCATTCTAAATGTGTCGGAATTTTTCGAGTATTTCTAACAGTGTACTTGAATACCTAAAGTCAATCATGAAATTATCGTATTGATTATTCCTAATTAGAGTGAGCGAGAAGAGGGAATTCTAAGGTTTCAGAGAAATAGAGGAAGACATTAGGAGCGAAGGTGGGAGGAAGGTGTCACGTACTTCACGACTCACTGGAGATTCAAAGCGCGTTGTGTATGAGCGTCGAACAAATTGACAGTTAATCTCTAGGAGAGGTTAATGGAGTCGCGATATCGTGGGAAATATTCAAGACACCACCCGAGTCTGCCAATATGCTTCTTGGGTACATCGTCTCGCATGAAAGATCGTTCTAGAAACAATATTTTCACTGTGAAAAATGCTATTTATTCTATAAAATGCTATTGAATCAATAGCCTATATAGCAGTCCTGTCCAGCGAGGTGAAATTCCAGATGGAAATGCAACATCTGGACTTTGAGCAAATTTCTCCTCGCTGGACAGGCCTGCTATGGGGACGGCGATTTATCAAGCTCAGCTTAGAGGGAAGCACCGTGAGTGGAGATATACCTTGTACACAAGAACAAGGCATTATCTACGGTTTCCTTAGTTTTTTGTTATTTGGAAAGCGATTTGCTCCTTTATTTGTACACTCAAATGTCACATGCACACCTGGCATTTCGAAGATAGTGCTTGAAGCAATAACCTCAACGCTGCGTTATGAAGGGCTGATATAATTGGAATAGCAGACGTTACCGCCGTTGGAACCGTCGTCTTGTGTATCTCCACGCGCCGTATCCATATAGACGAGGAGAAATTTACTCAAAGTCCAGATGTTGCATTTTCATCTGGAATTTCTCCTCGCTGGGCAGGCCTGCTATGTAGGCTATACCCAGCCCCCTGCAACGACTGTAAGTTAGCGTTAGTTTACTAGTACGATCAAGTCAAGCGTGGAGCGCAGATGGCGCTGGGAGTCCTTCCAGCCTTTTTTCACATGGCAAGCATAGGCAAAATTAGTTAGAAATTCATTTAATTGATATTATTTGTAATGACAATCGGTTTGATGCATCACATGAATGAAGTTTCAAATCTTTTTAAATATTTATCCATAACCTCCCGGGCACACGCTTGAGCAATTATTCTTCCCTCTACCCTTCTTAGTTTCTCTTCGAAGCTCCGGGCTCTTTTCACTTGCCTAACCACCATTTTTTGTCGTCCTATTTCTTCCCTCAGCATATAACCTGGGCAGCTCCAACTCACTCCCTTAACCCATCTCAAAAATCTCTCATGCAAACTTTCGACTCTCTTATGTTCCTTCCATCCCTAAATTTCCACTCCATAGCTCAACACTGACCATACTAACACATGAAACATCCACAATCTCATCTTCCAGTCGTCCTTGAACCTTCTTTTTCCTATGCTCCATACTTGTCCCATTACTTTACTCGCGCATATTCCTGTACCCTTTTGCCCTCTCTTTTCTTAATCAACGGTACTACCAGCCCTGTCTTCCATTCCTCCGGCTACCCGCCTCCTTTCCCTACCTTATTGCGAATCTGTCACATCTCTTCTCTCACTCCTAATCCCCCATATTTCAGTGCTTCATTTTCCAAGCCATTTTCCCCTGTTGCCTTATTTCTTTTCAACCGAGCAATCGCCTCATTCACCTCTTCCCTACTAATCTCGTTTTCGTTGTCCTTGTCTCCCTCTACCGCTTTTCTTCCTTCTCCCTTTACTCTATTTTCCACCTCTCCTGGCAGCCCCTTGAAGTGCTTCGTCCACTCTTTCATTCCTATTTTTTCATTCATGCCCTTCCTTCCTGCTCTTTCCCTGCTTATCACTTCCCATTTCCTCCCTTTCTTTACCGTTTTTTCTCTACCTTTTCCATGTATCTTTCTTTCTCCTTCTGTCTTTTCTCCTTTATCATTCTTTCGTGCTCTGTCTTTCCCCTGTTGAGTTCTCCTTTTTCTATTTCCCCTTTCCTCCATTTTCTTACACTTTCCTTCATTCTATCTTTACTTTCCCTGCATTGACCTTCCCACCAACCTCTCCTACGCTCCTATTCTTCTTCTTTTGGGCTCACCTCTTCCCTTACCTCATCAATCACTCCTTTGAGATTTTCTAGCAGCTTGTCTACTCCTTCATCTTCCAAACGCCCTATTTCCCCGTTTTCTATTTTTTCTCTAAATTCTCCTAACTTTTCCTTCCCCCCAAGTGCCCATTTTCAATTTATTTCCCCTCTTTCCTTCCCTCTTCCCCCTACCTTGCTTTGGGCCACCACATCTCATTGTCGCGATCACCGGAAAGTGTTATGAGCCTATCACGTCGCCCACTTCCATTTTAACCATCAACACTCTTATTCTTTCTTCTGTCAGAATGTAATCTATGACGGTGTCCCCTATACCCGCGTTCGTATATTCCCCTTATTAATCCCCCTTGGTACAAATTAACCATCCCGCCTCTCCCAAAAAGTCCAGAAGCCTCCTACCCTTCCGATCCGTTTCTTTTTGCAATGAAAGATCAGCTTTTAAATGAGGACTATTGATTCAAGAGCAGTCTAATCTATACAATTTGAAATTAATAGCGTCACTATTGTTATTATTATTATTATCGATTAGCAATTCGAACTCGAAAGTTCATTGCCTCATCTACCCGAAACCGCCACGCATCTCTATCCTGTGCATCCTCCATCCAGTTTAAGTAATCATGTCCTAGTTCTTTTAGATCATCCCTTACATTTTTCTCGCATCTGTTTCTCGGTCTGCCTAGAGGTCTCTTACAATTCAGTTTACCTCTTAAAACTTGCGCCACTGTTCGTTCATTGCCCATTCTTGCTACATGCCCCGCCCATCTTAATTCACGCGCTTTCATAACTCTATTAATATTTGCTGACCCGTAGAGAGCATGCAGCTCATCATTATGAAGTTTTCTCCATTCACCAGTCTCTCGTCCCTCTGGACCATAGATTCTTCTAAGTACTTTATTTTCGAAAACTCTAAGCCTATTCTCCACTCCCTTCCTCAGCGCCCACGTTTCACACCCGTACATGACGAACGGCATTATTACCGTTTTGTAAATTTTTACTTTGATGTTTCTAGATAGCAATCGCGATTTTAGTAGCGTGTTTGCTGCATAATAGCACCCATTGCCAGCGTGCAGCCGCGCGTTGATTTCCGTTTTAATGTTATTTTCGCTAGTTATAATAGACCCGAGGTATTTAAACTCGTTAACCCTTTCGAATTTCATATTTCCGGCGATTAGATCCCCGCCTACATTACTTTGTTCGAATCTGGCGACGGTCATATATTTTGTTTTCGATTCGCTAACTTCCAAACCAATATCTTTGGCTTTTGTCATCAAGATTTCTGCATTTTTAGCTACGGTTTCTTTATCAGTACCGAAATAATTATAATTATTGTTACATTGAATATTCATTTTCACTAATGAAAAATCTGCGTTTAAAAGAGGGATATTGATTCAATAGTATTTTTTATAAGCTCTGGATTAACTAGTAAATAAGATTTTCATTTCATCACATCATTATGCGCAGTTTCATAAAAAAATTTCTATTGACTCGATAGAAGTGTGACCCAAAAAGTTTTTTTTTTTTAATTAGAACGGTTTTCGATTTTCTCAACATTTAGGTCAAATAAATTAAGTTTGAGCCCTAAAAATATACAATCGGTTTTACAACAGATCTTCTATTGATTTTAGTATGTATACTGTAGAATTCATAGCATCGATATTGAATCAAGAAAAAATTGTTGCTTCTTCGATCATTCATCTGAGCTAATAAAATATTGCTATTGATTCAATAGCATTCTAAACTATATATATATTAGACTTATTAGAATCATCATTGAAACGAAATAATAATAAAGATTCTCTTTCAAATGAGGGCTATCGATGCTTAAAATTCAATGAATATTTAACATATTAATATGTTGAATGAAAAATAAAAATAAATGAAAATATTAAGCACGCTCAAAAATACCATCTTTTACATACCAGTACGATCATCAAATTCTATTTTCGAATAGAAAAAAATCCACTGTATGAGTCATACGTACCTGAAACAAAAAAATAAATATACTCCTTAGTATTCAGTACAATAATATTTTTTTGTAAATAATAAATATGGAAATATAAACGTATATCCTATAAAATTATTTAACAACTTTTCAGAGTGTCTATTCAATTTCTGAATCTATTTTTAAATTTGTTACTATAGGCCACGAATTTGATGAATAATTAAATTATATTTTTATTATTGTTTTTATAGGTACTTAAAATTCAATTTAACATTTTAATCACGCTTCCGTTGGAAATTAATTCAACCCAAAGGTGCAAACACTAATAATATTTTTCTTGATTTTACAACTAGGATGTCTTGAAACTATTTTTTGATGAGAAATAAAATCTTTGCCGAAGCCGTTTCAGAAAAAAATACATTTTTTGATTGAAAAAATTATAATGTCCAATCTTTCTCGAAAATGAAGCGAGATCTGAAACAAGTTGAAAAATAAAAATTATTCCTTTAAAAATTAGAATAAAAAGTCATTTTTAATCTCACTTTGTTTTTTTGAAACACTTGATTAATTTTTTTATTTTAAGCCGTTCATTTCTTTTTCTCTACTGTTTTATACCAGATAGAATATTAGGATAGATAAATATTATTATTCAAATTATTCAGCTCAGAATAAAAAGTTTTGAGTGTTATGTGATGATTTGTGGCTAACGGATATTCAAAAATTTTTTAAATTCTGGAAGATACACCATTTTGAAATTTAAGGTCAACTTTACTTTAAATTGTAATATTTCCGACACTTTTCTCGGATTCTAATGAAACTTTGTCTTTTTAATTTAAAAATGCATCAATTTTAATAGAAATCAGCATAAATCTTTCTTTGATAAAAATGGAACTGTTTGGTTGAAAATTCAACAATTTTTTTGAAAATTCGTCCTTTTTAGTTAAAAATTCGTCTATTCGCGTATAAAAATTACTTTTACAGTATAGAATTCATATTTTCATGTTGAAAAGTCCACTGATATCTTTTGTGGATGAAAAATTTACTACATTTTTGAAAATTTGATTTTTTAATTTCAAATTTCATCTATTTTGGTAAAAATTGCATCCTTCTTGGATAAAAATGCAACCGCTTGGTTCAAAATTCAACAATTTTGTTCAAAAGTCATTCTTTTTGTTTCAAAATTTAACTGTTTTTTTCTGAATGTTATCATTTTGTCAGAAATTGAATTTTTATTCA
>CAKNYM010052891.1:233873-330142 GCA_932195095.1 Andricus curvator
ATTATACGATGAACAGAAACGAGCGTGAAGCGCGAGGTTCACATGATGATCATACCAAATATCGAGCGCGAAGCGCGAGTGTCGTGATGAGAATGTGTTCCTTAAGGTCGATAGAACCTTAAGTAAATTAGTTCTTATTTTTATGTAAAACTGACATAATTAAACCAAAAGCAGGTCATAACGATGAAGCTTACTAAGAGAGTATTAGCCTGCGAAGCGCGCAATAGCGAGCACACGAAGTGTGAAAACCTAGACGACAAATGTGTCCGAGCGCGCAGCGCGAGGTGAATGCATTATCGAGCGCGAAGCGCGAGATAAACATATAATCGAGCGCGAAGCGCGAGATTCAACATGTGCGCGCCCTAGGCGCGCTGAAACTTGCGAGCGAAGCGAGCCGCGCGCGAAGCGCGCGATGAGAATGTGCCCGCGAAGCGGGCAGATTTTTTTAAATTGAAAACTCTACTAATCAGAATTGTGTCTAGTTTAATTTTACTATGAGATAAAATTTTTGAAACTTTTTTCAAAAATATTTTCGGGACGTGTCGTAGTCATTTCTAGCAAATTTGAAATTTCCGAAGCGAAATTCTCTTTGCCAAGATATTTATTGAATACTTAATGTACATTTCGTTCGGGATTCAGCCTCTGGATTCTTTTTTGTTGATGAGAAGCGACACGTTGGAAAGGAGATTTCGAGAAAAAAACGATAACCTCGTAAATCTCAATTTTTCTTGAAACAGCGCATCTGGAAAGGAGAATAGGAAAACGTCCCCGAAATGTAAGATGTTTTTCCTTCTCAGATGCAGTTGTCAGGTTCATTTGGCAGCCGGCTGGAAATGTAGTTGGAACTATGTGCTTCCGACTCTAGTATATTCTTTATTTATTTCAAAATCTGAGACAGTAACAATAAAGATACCTTTGCTTCACACCGAAAATCTAAATAAAATTTTTAGAGTAAATAGAATTTTATTGATTTTATTCTCAGGCTCTTTCCTTTATAAATTTTCGTTTTATTCAGAGTAGCCGCAAAACTTTATTTTCAAAATTCCCGCTCTTTTCTCTGATTTTCCCCTCATCAAAAAGGATTAATTTTTAAAGAAATAGTTTAATTTTGAACAAATAATTAAATTGTAGACAATATAGTTTAATTTTGAACAAAATTGTTGAATTTTCAACATAGAAAGATACATTTTTAACAAAATCGTCGAATATTAAAAAAAAAAGATAAAACGTCAACAAAAAATAATTAAATTATCAGTGAAAAATATTATGGTAGCTGATATTAAAAAAAACGTATTTCCATCCAAACAGTTGAATATTCAACTAAAAAAAATGAATTTTCATCAAAAAATGGTAAAGGTAAATTTTCAGTAAAAAAATTAATTCTAACCAAAAAACAAACAAATTTAAAAAAAAAATAGTCAAATTTTCGACCACAGAGATGAATTTTTAATTGAAATAATTAATCTGAAAAAATAAATTATCAACAAAGTAGTTTCAAATATTAGTTAAAAAAATTAGTTTTTAACAAAAAAAATCAATTTCTACTAAGAGAGATGAATTTATTAACCGAAAAGATCAATTTTTGAACTGAAAACATGAATTTTCCAAATATAGTTGAATTGTCAACCAAAAAAGATTATAGTTGAATTTTTAATAACAAAATATTAATTTTCAACAAAATAGTTGAAATATTCACCAAACAGTTGAATTTTTAACTGAAAAATGTGAAAAAATTAGGTTTAAGCAAAAAAATAAATTTTTTTAGACAGAATAGTTAAATTTTGAACCACATAGATGAATTTTTAACTAAAATAATAAAACTGTTAACAAAACAAATGATTTTTTGATAAAGTGATTCAACTTTTAATTTAAAAAATACGAATTTTGAAGCAAAAAGAAAAAATTTCTACGAAAGAGTGAAATTTTCAACCCGTAAATTTTAATTATTCAATTAAAAAGACGAATTTCCAACAAGTAAAAAAATAGTAAAGTTAAGTTTTCAGTAAACAAAATTAATTTTAAACAAAAAAAGAACAAATTTGAAACAAAATAGTTAAATTTTCAACCGCATAGATGAATTTCAACTAAAATAATGAATCTGCAACAAAAAAAATGATTTTTTTGACAAAGTAGTTCAATTTTTTTTGAGAAAAGACCAATTTTGAACCAAAAACGAGAATTTTCTACAAAAAATTTGAATTTGAACATGTAAATGTTAATTATTCAATTGAAAAGACGAATTTTCAACAAATAAAAAAAATAGTAAAGTTAAGTTTTCAGTAAAAAAAAATAATTTTAAACAAAAAAAGAACAAATTTAAAACAGAATAGTTGAATTTTCAACCACATAGATGAATTTTTAACTGAAATAATAAATCTGCAAGCAAAAGAATGACTTTTTGACAAAGTAGTTCACCTTTTAATAAAAAAAGACCAATTTTTTACTAAAAAAACGAATTTTCTAGAAAGCATTTCAATCTTCAAGTCGTAAATGTTGATTATTCAATTAGAAAGACGAATTTTCAACAAATAAAAAAAAGTTAAGTTAAGTTTTCAGTAAAAAAAAAAATAATTTTAAACAAAAAAGAACAAATTTCAAACAGAATAGTTAAATTTGCCACCAAATAGATGAAATTTGAACTAAAATAATGAATGTGCAATAAAAAAATGATTTTTTGACAAAGTAGTTCAACTTTTAATAAAAAAAGACCAATTATGAACCAAAAAGACGAATTTTCTACAAAAAAGTTAAATTTTTAACCCGTGAATGTTAATTATTCAATTAAAAAGACAAATTTTCAACAAAATATAGATTTCTCAGTCAACAAAGAAAAAAAGTTAATAAAAATTAAAAAAAAAATGTTGTTCTCAAAAAGATCAATTTTCAACAAAAAATGGAATAGTTACATTGTCCGATAAAATAATAGATTTTTAACAAAAAAAAAAGATTTGTCAACAAAGTCTTTCAACTTTAAACCAACGAGAATAATTTTCAACAAAAATTATGCATCTTCAACTGAATAAGTTGAAATTTACTTTAAAAAAATAATTTTCAAAAAACAGAAAAAAAATTTTTAACCAAAGAGATGAATTTTTAACTAAAATGATGAATTTTTTTTTTAAATTCATTTATAAAATATTTATTTACTTTTAATTTTTTTCGAACCGTCACCGAGAAAATAATTTTCTAACAAATCTGTGCAATTTTCAACCGAGAAATGGAATTTTAAACCAAAAAATCTGCCCGCTTCGCGGGCACATTCTCATGGCGCGCTTCGCACGCGGCTCGCTTCGCTCGCAAGTTTGAGCGCGCCTAGGGCGCGCGACTGTTGGATCTCGCGCTTCGCGCTCGATCATATATTTATCTCGCGCTTCGCGCTCGATTATGTATTCACCTCGCGCTACGCGCTCGGGCGTATTTACATCGCGCTTTACGCTCGGCTCCTCTAGATTTTTGAACTTCGTGTTCGACTTGGATGAAAAGAAAAAGTTTGTTTGCAAATATTATAAAATTATCAAAACCTCTACATATTAAGTGATTGTTAAATTTGTTTTTATTTTAGACTGAAAAGGAACTTTATTTACTCAAGGTTCTATCGACCTTAAGGAACACATTCTCATCCAGACACTCGCGCTTCGCGCTCGATATTTGATTTGAAAATCATTTGAACCGTATGATAGAAACAAAAAAGTTTGAGCGCACTTACGGCGTGCGATTTGGTAAATACACTGAACGCGCACTTTGTGCTTCGTGTTATATGTTCTTCATATACAAATTACTAAATTTGTATTTGATTTCAAATGAAAAGTAATGATATAATTCAGGCGACAAATTTTATTAGTTAACATTTTATTTTAGCTTGTGCCGTTTATCAAAAAAGTTAATTTTTTCATTTTGAATATATTCTTACCACAAAAATTGATAACCGGTTCGTAAGTCTTTTTTGAATGCACAATTTTTGTTCATTTATATGTTTTCGTACCTTGCATTGTTTTTTCGAAAATTTGATTTTTTTTTACTGTCAATGTTATTTTCACGAATAAAACAAAAACCACGCATCCTATCGAAACATGAGTCACAATAAATTTGTACCACTTTCTTGGATGAACAAATTTTGTTTCAATCATTTTTTCGTAGCTGGTAATATTAGTCTGAAAATTTGATTTTTCTATTTTCAATGCTGTTTTTTACGAATAAAACAAAAACTGCGCGTCATATCAAAAAGTGGATGATAAGAAATTTGTAGATCTTTTTTAGGTGCACAATTTTGGTGAGAGGATCTTTTCTGGTATCTTGCATAGTTTGACAGCAAAATGGCTTTTTTGATTTTTCATTAATTTTTTGTGCGATCAAAATTTGAATTTTTTATTTTTCAAAAAATTCAAAAAGTTATTATGAAAATATTATAGGGTGTTCAAAAAGAAGCGTTTTTCTCCTCCTGACTTTTTTTCATATCGTGCGTTTTTCGGCTTAAAATGTTCATTTTCGTTTGTTTTTTGGAATTTTGAAAATGCTATAACTCCAGTAATTTTTTTTTTATCACGAAAAGTCATAAGAATATTTTGTTCGCCATTTTGCGTACTACTAATAACCGTACATAGAATTTTCAAATCTTCCAAAAAAGTGGTCTCAAAAATTTTCAAAATGTGCTCACTTTTTGGATTTTCATCCAAAATAGTTGGTTAACGAACTCGTTCTCTACTTTTCGGCCATAAAAAAGTGTGCCAAAGCTCAATCAAATCTGATCATTTTTTCGAAAGTTATCGTGGCTACAGACAGACAGACAGATAGACAGACAGACAGACTACAGACAGACAGACACCTTCGTAAAAATCGTTTTTTCTAGCTCAGGGGGTCTCAAAACGTGGAGATTTGATGAAAACCGACTATGTCAAATTTTACATAAAACCAATACCTTCTCATTAGAATGAGAATGTAAAAATACGAATTTTTATACAAAGTAGTTGAATCTTCAACCAAGGAAGATTACTTTTCAACCCAACATTTTTAACAACAACAAAAATTAATTTCTGCCAAAAAAGATAAATTTTTTAACCGAAAAGATGAATTTTCAAACCGAAAAGACGAATTTTCCAAATATAGTTGAATTTTAACGAAAAAAAATCTGCCCGCTTCGCGGGCACATTCTCATCGCGCGCTTCGCGCGCGGCTCGCTTCGCTCGCAAGTTTGAGCGCGCCTAGGGCGCGCTACTGTTGGATCTCGCGCTTCGCGCTCGGTCATATATTTATCTCGCGCTTCGCGCTCGATTATGTATTCACCTCGCGCTACGCGCTCGGGCGTATCTACATCGCGCTTTACGCTCGGTTGCTCTAGATTTTTCAACTTCGTGTTCGACTTCGATGAAAAGAAAAAGTTTGTTTGCAAATATTATAAAATTATCGAAACCTCTACATATTAAGTGATTGTTAAATTTGTTTTTATTTTAGACTGAAAAGGAACTTCATTTACTCAAGGTTCTATCGACCTTAAGGAACACATTCTCATCCAGACACTCGCGCTTCGCGCTCGATATTTGATTTGAAAATCATTTGAACCTTGCGTTCCACGCTCGGTTCTGTGCACCGTATGATAGAAACAAAAATGTTTGAACGCACTTACGACGTGCGATTTGGTAAATACACTGAGCGTGCACTTTGTGCTTCGTGTTATATGTTCTTCATATACAAATTACTAAATTTGTATTTGATTTCAAATGAAAAATAATTATATAATTTAGGCGACAAATTTTATTCCTTAAAATTTTATTTTAGCTTGTGCCGTTTTTCAAAAAAGTTAATTTTTTCATTTTGAATATATTCTTACAACAAAAATTGATTACAAGTTTGTAAATCTTTTTTGAATGCACAATTTTTGTTCATTTATCTGTTTTCGTACCTTGCATTGTTTTTTCAAAAATTTGATTTTTTTATTGTCAATGTTATTTTCACGAATAAAACAAAAACTACGCATGCTATCGAAACATGATTTACAACAAATTTGTACCTCTTCCTTGGATGAACAAATGTTGTTCTTGTCATTTTTTTCGTAGCTCGTGTTATTCGTCTAAAAATTTGATTTTTCTATTTTCAATGCTGTTTTTTACGAATAAAACAAAAACTACGCGTCATATCAAAAAGTGAATGATAAGAAATTTGTAGATCTTTTTTGGGTGCACAATTTTGGTGGAATGATTTTTTCTCGTATCTTGCATAGTTTCACAGCAAAATGGAATTTTTGATTTTTGATTATTTTTTTGTGCGATCAAAATTTGAATTTTTTATTTTTCAAAAAATTCAAAAAGTTGTTATGAAAATATTATAGGGTGTTCAAAAAGCAACGTTTTTCTTCTCTTGACTTTTTTTCATATCGTGCGTTTTTCGGCTTAAAATGTACATTTTCGTTTGTTTTTTGGAATTTTGAAAATGCTATAACTCCAGTAATTTTTGTTTTATCACGAAAAGTCATTAGAATATTTTGTTCGTCATTTTGCGTACTACTAATAACCATACATAGAATTTTTAAATCTTAAAAAAAAGTGGTCTCAAAAATTTTCAAAATGTGCTCACTTTTTGAATTTTCATCCAAAATAGCTGCTTAACGAACTTGTTCTCTATTTTTCGGCCATAAAAAAGTGTGCCAAAGCTCAATCAAATCTGATCATTTTTTCGAAAGTTATCGTGGCTACAGACAGACAGACAGACAGACAGACAGACTACAGACAGACAGACACCTTGGTAAAAACCGTTTTTTCTGGCTCAGGGGGTCTCAAAACGTGGAGATTTGATGAAAACCGACTATGTCAAATTTTACATAAAACCAATACCTTCTCATTAGAATGAGAATGTAAAAAATTTTAGTTGAATTTTCAACAACAAAATATGAATTTCCAAACAAATAGTTGAATTTTCAACTATGAAAGCTGAATTTTCAACCAAAGACGGTAAAGTTAATTTTCAGTGAAAAAATTAATTCTAACCCAAAAACAAACAAATTTTAAAGAAAATAGTCCAATTTTCAACCACAGAGATGAATTTTTGAATGAAATGATTAATCTAAAAAAATTAATGTTTAACAAAGTGGTTTCAATTATCAGTTAAACAAATTAATTTTCAACAAAAAAAAATCAATTTCTACTGAGATGAATTTTTAAACTGAAAAGACGAATTTTCCCAATATAGTTGAATTGTCAACCAAAAAAGATTACAGTTGAATTTTTATAAACAAAATATTGATTTTTAACAGAATAGTTAGAATATTTACCAAACAGTGGAATGTTTAACTAAAAAATGATTTTTTGACAAATTAGTTCAACTTTTAATAGAAAAAGACCAATTTTGAACCAAAAAGACGAATTTTCTACAAAACATTTAAATTTTCAACCCGTCAATTTTAATTATTCAATTAAAAAGACGACTTTTCAACAAAATAAAGATTTTTCATCAAAGAAAGAAAAAAAGTTCATGAAAATTAAAAAAAATGTTGTTCTCAAAAAGATGAATTTTCAACAAAAAATTGAATAGTTACATTGTCCGATAAAATAATACATTTTTAACAAAAAAAAAAAGAGTTTTCAACAAAGTCTTTCAACTTTAAACCAACGAGATTAATTTTTAACAAAAATAATGCATCTTCAACTGAATAAGTTGAAATTTACTTTAAAAAAATATTTAAAAAAAAACGAAGACCAATTTTTAACCAAAGAGATGAATTTTGAACTAAAATGATGAACTTTTTTTTTTCATTTATTTATAAAATATGTATTTATTTTTTATTTTTTTCTAATCTTCAACAAGAAAATAATTTTTCTAACAAAGCTGTGCAATTTTCAACCGAGTAATGGAATTTTAAAGCAAAAAAGACGAACTTTGAAACAAAATAGTTGAATCCTCAACCAAAGAAGATTAATTTTCAACCGAACAGTTACATTTTTAACAAAAAAAATGAATTTCTGCCAAAAAAGATAAATTTTTTAACCGAAAAGATGAATTTTCAAACCGAAAAGACGAATTTTCCAAATATGGTTGAATTTTTAACAAAATAAAATTTTAGTTGAATGTTCAACAACAAAATATGAATTCCCAAACAAATAGTTGAATTTTCAACTATAAAAGCTGAATTTTAATTTAAAAACGGTAAAGGTAATTTGAAGTAAAAAAATAATTTGAAACAAAAAGCAAACGAATTTTCAAAAAAATAGTCCAATTTTCAATCACAGAGCTGTATTTTTAATTAAAATGATGAATCTGCAACAAAAAAAAAAAAGAATTTTTGACACAGAAGTTTAACTTTTAATAAAATAAAACAAATTTTAAACCACGAAAACAAATTTTGTACAAAATTGTTCAATTTTCATCCTGGAAATATTAATATTTCAACAAACAAAAAAACGAATTTTCAACAAATACAGATTTTTCAGTCGAAAAAAAAAGTTCATTCAAATTTTGGAGAAAAAAATTCATTTTTAATCAAACAGGTGAATTTTGAACTAAAATGATGAATCGTCAAAAAAAATATAATTTTTTTTTACAAAACTGTGTAATCTTCAACCAATTAATGGAATTTTTAATAAAAAACTACGAATTAAAAAAAAAAGTTGAATCTTCAACCGGAGAAGATTAATTTTTAAACCGAATATAGAAAAAATAAATAAAATTTCTACAAAAGTAGATGAATTTTTAAAACGAGAAGATAAATTTTAAAAAGAAATTCAATATTCAACGAAAAAAGATTTCAGATTGTCTCAAAAAATAAATAGAGAAAAAAGGCAAATAAATTATTAACAAAAATACTATATCAGAGTAAGTGCAAATTTCATTTTCAAAATTCTCGAACATTTCCCTTTAAATTTTTCCATTTTCCCTGATCACTATTATTCAAAGGCTAGAATTTTAATCTTGTTATATTTTTAAAATAGAATCTCTTATAAACGGAATGACAGAATTTGAAATTCTAAAATTTTAATTCACTATCCCAAAATTCCCTAAGTTTTGTCAATTTTTTCAGAATCCCTCACTTTTCTTGACCAATGAAATTTCCTCACTTTTCCCTGATTGCCCCGATTTTCTTTTAAAAAAAAAAACCTCATACTAAATTTTAATCCAGAATTCAGCTGTGAAAGTGGGTGGTTGAAAATCTTACGCTTCAATTAGCAGCTTTAGTAGCTTAACCTCAAGAGCATTTCGTCTTAAGTGCACTTTACCAGATTCAAGTTGTCTTTTGATACCAAAATTTAAATGCTTAAAATATATATTTTTTTTTATCCTAATTGCCAGTTGACATCAAAAATCCTCAAATAGAATTAAAATTTTTTTAATTTAATGGAAATAGCTTCTAAAAGCCTCTTTCAGACTTCACAGCTCTGAAAACAGGGGAAATAGGGTAATTTTTAATAAAAATAAGGAAATAAAATATTTTTAATAGAAATAAGACAGGTATTTTTCAACTAAAAAATATGAATTTTCAACACAAAAAATGAAATTTCTACAAAACAGTTAATTTTTAACCAAATAAATTAATTTTTGTCCAAAAAATAATAATTTCCCACCAAACAGTTGCACTCACAACGAAATATTTGAACTTTCAAACAAAATAGATAAATTTGGAAGGAAAAAGTTAAATTTTCAAAGTTTAAAAAGAAAATTAAATTTCAACAAAAGAGTTGAATTTTCGAAAATGAAAAAATTTGCAGACGAGAAAGAAAAAAATTAAACCAATTGTTTTATTTTCTGTGAAAAAACGAATTTTTTACTAAACCGTTGAATTTTTCACCCAAAAATATAAATTTGCAACGAAAAAATTTAACTTTTAACCAACTTGTCGAATTTTTCACCACCCAGTTGAATTTTCTACTATAGAGTTGAAATTTCTACCAAACTGTTTAAATTTCGAAACTGGCGATTTCTTTACAAATCAATTTAATTTTTAACCGGAGAACATGAATTTTTAACCAAGAAAATTATGTCTAACTAAAAAAGATGAATTTTTAGCAAACTAGTTCAATTTTCAACAAAATAAATAAATTTTCAACCAAAAGAGATGAGTTCTAAACTAGAATTTTTAATTAAAAAGAGCAACTTTTAACCAAAAAGGATGAATTTTCTACCCAAAAATGAATTTTTAATACAAAAGGACGAATTTTTTATTTAATAAGATGAATCTACTATAAAATAGTTGAATTTTCGACGAGGATGATGACTTTTCATAAAAATAGTTAAATTTTCTACCCAACAAAGACGAATTTTTAAGGCAAGAAGATAAATTTTTTTTACGAAGTAGTTGAATTTCCAACCCGAAAATATGAATTTTTAACCATGAAGTTTATTTTTGAACAAGTGGTTGAATTTTTTACAAAAATATTTATGTTTCAACTCAAAAAGACAAAGGTTCTATAAAATTTTTCAATTTTCAACCCGAAAATATCAATATTGAACTGAAAACTCAATTTTAAACAAATAGTTGAATTTGAACAAAATAGTTCAATATGCAACTACAGCGGATAAATTTTCAGCATTTTGAACCAAAAAAGATGAAATTTTCACCAAAGAAGATGAATTTTTACACCAACAGACGAATTTTCTACAAAATAGTTAAATTTTTGACTTGAAAATACGAATTTTCAAGAAAAACGTTAATTTTTAATTAAATAAATAGAGTTTTCGATTCAAAAATTCAACTTTTAGCAAAAAATATGATAATTCTACCAAAAAATGAGCTGTGAATTCAAAAGGAAGAATTTTCAACAAAACAGTTGAATTTTCCAACAGAAGAGAGGACTTTTCAATAAAATAGTTGAATTTTCAACGAAGTAGTTGCATTTTGAACCAAAAAAGATGAAATTTGTACACAAAAAGATGAAATTTCGAACCAAAAAGTATGAATTTTTACCCAAAAGATAAATTTTCATTGAAAAGAAATAATTTTTTATCGATAAGGTCCAATGTTTACCAAAACAATGGAATTTTTGATTAAAAATATGACTTTTCAATAGAATAATTAAATTTTCAGCAAAATAATTCAATTATCAACCAAAAAAGATGACTGGTCTACCAAAAGATGAATTTTAATTCCCAAAGGATGAATTTTTTTCCGAAAAGGCGAACGTTCAACAAAAGAGTTAAAGTTCTGACCAAGAAAGATAATTTTTTGATAAAAACATTGAATTTGCCACAAAATAATTAAATTTTTAATCAAATACTAGAATTTTGAACCAAAAAAGATAAATTCTAAACCAAAAATATAATTGTAGACTTTTCGCTTGAAAATAATTAACTTTCAAGAAAGTAGTTCAATTTCCAACAAAAAAAGATATTTTTAACAAATAGTTGAATTTTCAACAAAATAATTACTTTCTTAACCACAAGAGATAAATTACGAACTAGAATTTTTGATTAAAAAGAGTAAGTTTTAACAAAAAAATATCAATTTTCGAAAAAATTACAACTTTTCATCAAAATAGTCGAATTTTCAATAAAATAATTATATTTGTACCCAAATAGTTAAATTTTCAACACAAAGAGACGTATTTTTAAGAAAAGTAGATGAATTTTCTACGAAGAGGTAAATTTAAAATCCAAGAGGATGAATTTAAAATCCAGAACGATGAATTTTTTATCCAAAAAGGAACGTTAAACAAAAGAGTTCAAGTTCTGACCAAGAAAGATCACTTTTTAACAAAATCATTAAATTTTCAACAAAATAATTAAATTTTCGATCAAATAGTAGAGTTTTTAAAGAAAAGGGATGAATTCTAAACCAAAAGTATAATAGTAGTTTTTTCGCTTAAAAGGAATTAACTTTCGACCAAAAATATTTAAAGTTTCTATTAAATCAGTTCACATTTTCACTAAAAATCCAAAAAAAGGAAAAAAAAGAGGAAAAGGAATCTGCATTATCATCCGAGAATAACAGAAAATATTTAACGTCTTTTCAGACTAGATGGAGCTATGGAAGAAAAATTATTTTAAATAATTTTTTTCTGAAAAAAGATCTTTTCCTTTCGCTCCGCTCGGAATCGAACCACAGAACTACTGATTTCCGGTCAAGCGCTTTCGCATTAAGCTACTATAGAGAGATCGATTGAAGAAACTTTTTTCAGAAATACACGCATTATTTTGCTAGATGGTACAAATCAAATTTTTCCAGGAATCTGTATTATCATGAGAGAATAACAGAAAATATTTAACGTATTTTCAGACTAGATGGAGCTATGAAAGAACAATTATTTTAAATCATTTTTTTCTGAAAAAAGATGGATAGATAGTCTGAAAAGACGTTAAATATTTTCTGTTGTTCTCTAATGATAATACAGATTCCTTAAAAAATTTGATTTGTATCATCTAGTAAAATAATGCGTGTATTTCTGAAAAAAAGTTTCTTCTCTCGATCTCTCTAATAGCTTAATAGGAAAGCACCTGACCGGAAAACAGTAGTTCTGTGGTTCGATTCCCAGCGGAGCAAAAGGAGATCTTTTTTCAGAAAAAAATTATTTAAAAGGAAAATTTTCTGGAAAACTGATGAAAAGAGAGGAATTCTTTAGAAAAGGGGAAAAGATGGGAATAGGGGAAAGGCTGTGGAGTCTGATCTTTCTATTTATAATAGTTGTATCAAATCTTTAGCCATTACTTTGCGCTTATGATGATCAGCTTTTTTCTGAAGTAATGAAAAAGGTTCTAAAGAGTATCAAAACAATTCAGAAAAAATTCAGATTTAAGTGGAAAATAATGGCCAAGCAGTTTCGAAACTCAAAGAAAAATCTTGAAGACTTGAGAAAACTCTCACTTTTCGTTCCAAGCACAATAAGGATTTTACACGATGCCAGGATTTTGTGGTGTACTTTACTTGGAAACTTTAATGAAAAGTAAACTAAAATTAAACCGGAAGCAGGCACTTTGTCAGCTTAGGCAGGACACGATCTCTTTTATTTATTTTTTTTCTTTACGCAAGCAGGAAAAATAAATGTCTCAAAATAGGGGAAATAGGGTGATTTTTCACAAAAATAGGGGAATAAAATCTTTTGAATAAAAATAAGGCAGTTACCATATTTCTAAGATGTAAAGTCAAAATATATTGCATTTTTATATTGAATAAAAATATATGAATTTTCAACCCAAATATACGAATTTTCAACAAAGGAGTCAATTTTTTTGACTATAAAGTCGAATGTCTCAGAAAACATTGACATTTAAACTTGAAAAAATAACGTTTCTGCAAAAAAATTAGTTTTTAAACAAATGAATGAATTTTGAACCAAAAAATAATATTTTTCATCCAAATAGTTGCACTTGCAACCAAAGTTTCAAGTAGAGCAGACAAATTTTTAAGAAAAAATTAAAATTTGTAACGAATTACATGAATTTTCAACCTAAAAAGATGTGTTCAAAGAAAAAAGATAAATTTTCAACAAATGAGTTGAATTTTCAAGCAAATAGTTGAATTTTCGACAAAGTAATTGAATTTTCAACTAAATAGTCAAATTTTCAATCCAAAAAGAAGAATTTTCAAGGAAAAGAGATGAAATTTTTACAAAAAAGTTCAATTTTCAACAAAGAAGTTCATTTCTATTAAAAAAGTAGATTTTTCTACCAAGCCATTCGAATTTTAACCCAAAATGACGAAGTTTCTGCAAACGAGTTGAATTTTCAACCAGAAAATATAAATATCCAACAAAATGTTCATTTTTAAACAAGCAGTTAAATTTTTACAAAATGGTTCAATCCCTAACCAAACCGGATTAATTTTCAAACAAATAGTTGCATTTTGAACCAAAAAAGATAAATTTTTATATTGAATAAAAATATTTGAATGTTTAACCCAAAAATACGAATTTTCAACAAAGGAGTCAATTTTTTTGACTAAAAAGTCGAATGTTTCAGAAAACATTGACAAGTGCAAGTGCAACAAAAAATTGTTGCACTTGCAACCAAACTTTTAAGTAGAGGAGACAAATTTTTGAGAAAAAATTAAAATTTTTAACAAAATACGAAAATAATATCGAATTTTCCGGACACGAGTTGTGAAAAAAAATTTTCTTGAACCGAAAAAAAAAAATGTTTTCTTGGATATACATGGAAATTTGGATGAATCCAACAAATTTTGATTGAGTTGAATTATCAAGAATAAAAAAAATTTTAAACAAGAAATATAATAATTGAAACATTTGTTGAATTTTCAATTAAAGAAGATCAATTTTCTACAAAAAAGTTGAATTTTCAACAAAAAAGTAAATTTTTAACAAAATATTTCAATTTTCTACAAAACTGTTTCAATTTCAAGCCAAGAAAATGCATTTTTTCAGAACAGTTGCATTTTAAATCCCAAAATATGAAATTTCCACAAAAAAGTTAATTTGCAACCAAATAGTTGAACTTTCTACAAACATAATTGAATTTTCTACAAAACTTTTAAAATTTAAGCCAAAGAGATACATTTTTTACAGAACGGTAAAATATTCTACAGGAAAATATTATTTTTTACCAAAAAAGTTCAATTTTAACCAACCGCTTGAATTTTTCACCAAACAGTTGAATTTTCTATCAAACTGTTGAAATTTGAAGCCAAAAAGACGATTTTTCTACAAATCAGTTGAATTTTGAACCCGAAAATATGGATTTTTAACCAAGAACATTATTTTGAATTGAAAAAGGTTCAAGAAAAACATGGAATAGTAAAATTTTCATTTAAAAAATTAATTTTCAACAAAAAAACAAAATAGTTCAATTCTCAACCAGCGATGAATATTTAAACAAATAGCTTAATTTCAAACGAATTTTGTCAACTGTCAACCAAGTAGTTGAATTTTCAACCAATAAAGATTAATTCTTAAAGAAAAATCTAATAGTTGATACATAAACAAAAAAAACATTTTAAATTAAAAATGAAAAAAATGATTTAATTCCATCAATAAAGAGGAACTTTCTGCAAAAAAGTTGAGTTTTCAACCCAAGAACATGAGTTTTCATCAAAGAAGGTAATTTTAAATAAATAGTTAAATTTTCAACTAAGAATAATTTTTTAGTCAAAATAGAATGCTAATTTTAACCGAATTGTGTTATTTTTATGCCAAGAGGGCAAATCTTTTACAAAAAAAAGTTAAATTTTGACACTAAAAGCAGGAGTTTCAAGAAAAAAGTTATTTATTATTTAAGAATTTTTAACAAAAAGAAATAAATTCGCATCGACGCTTTTCTATTGAAAAGAGTAACTTTCAATTGATAAATATAAAGTTTTTATGAAAAGATGAATTTTAAATCCAAAATGACGAATTATCAATCCAAAACGACGATTTTTGAGAAATAGAGAGGACTTTTGGTAAAAAGGAGGAATTTTTAAGGCATTGGGATAAATGTTTTACAAAACATTTGAATTTTAAGCCGAAAATATGAATTTGCAACAAAAAAGTTCATTTTTAAAGGAAATGTTAAATTTTCAACCCAATAGTTGAATTTTCTACAAAACCGTTTAAATTTCAATCCAAAAGACGAAATTTCCACAAAACAGTCCAATGTTTAACACAAAATATGTATTTTCAACAAGAAATTTATTTATAACCAAATAGTTGAATTTTGTACAAAACTGTTAAATTTCAGTCCAAAAAGACGAAGTTTCTACAAAACATTTGAATTTTCAACCCGAAAATATGAGTATACAAAAAAAAATTAATTTTCAACTAAACAGTTCAAGTTTCTATCAAAGTACTAAAATTTTCGACCCAATAAGATGAATTTTCAACCAAAAGATCAATTTTCAATTAAAAACTAATTTTCTACCCAAAAAAAACGAATTTTCAACAATCCAATTGAATTGTTAACCAAAAACGATGACTTTTTAACAGGATCAAAGAAAAAAGTTAGTTAAAAAAGTTAGCTAAATTGTCTACTAAAAAACATTTTGTAGTCAAAATAGAATACAAATTTCAACCGAATTGTAATATTTTCATGCAAAGAAGGCAAATTTTCTACAAAAAAGTTAATTTTTCACACAAAAAATAATAATTTGAAATAAAAAGTTAATTTTCGAAAAAATAGTAAAATTTCCAACCAAAAAAGATGAAATTTTAACCAAATGAAATGAATTCTCATCTACGCTTTTCCATTTAAAAGAGTAACTTTCAATGAATAAATAAGACAATTTTATAAAAATATCAAACTGTTGCATTTTTTAGAAAAAGAGAGGACTTTTGGTAAATTAGTTGAATTTTCCAAAAACTAGATAAATTTTTTACCCAAAAAGACGAATTTTTAAGGCATAAGGATACATGTTCTACAAAACAGTTGAATTTTCAACCCGAAAATATGAATTTTCAACAAAAAAGTTCATTTTTGAACAAATAGTTAAATTTTCAACCAAATAGTTGAATTTTCTACGGAACTGTTGAAATTTCAATCCAAAATACGAAGTTTCTACAAAACATTTGAATTTTTAACTCGAAAATATGAGTACATAAGAGTTGAATGTTGAACTAAAAAAGATAAATTCTCATTCAAAAATGGCAAAGGTAAATTTTCAGTAAAAAAATTAATTCTAACCAAAGAAACAAACAAATTTTGAAGAAAATAGTCAAATTTTCAACCGAAGAGATGAATTTTTAATTAAAATGATGAATCTCAAAAAATAAATCATTAACAAAGTAGATTCAACTATCAGTTAAACAAATTAATTTTTAACAAAAAAATCAATTTCTACTAAAAGAGGTGAATTTTTTAATCGACAAGATTAATTTTTAAACTGAAAAGACGAATTTTCCAAATATAGTTGAATTGTCAACCAAAAAAGATCATAGTTGAATTTTTAATAACAAAATATAAATTTTCAACAAAATAGAATATTTACCAAACAGTTGATTGTTTAACTAAAAAATGTAACTTTTAACAAAAAATAGTAAAGTTAAGTTTTCAGTGAAAAAAATTAATTTTTTTAAACAGAATAGTTAAATTTTCAACCACATAGATGAATTTGTAACTAAAATAATAAATCTGCAAACCAAAAAAATGATTTTTTTACAAAGTTTTTCAACTTTTAATGAAAAAAGACAAATTTTGAACATCGTTTTGAACGAAGAAGACGAATTTTCTACAAAAAGTTAAATTTTCAACCAGTAAATGTTAATTATTCAAATGAAAAGACGAATTTTCAACAAATAAAAAAAATAGTAAAGTTAAGTTTCCGATGAAAAAAAATAATTTTAAACAAAAAAAAAAAAAACAAATTTTAAAAAGAATAGTTAAATTTTCAACCAAATACATGAATTTTTAACTAAAATAATGAATCTGCAACCAAAAAAAATGATTTTATGATAAAGTAGTTCAACTTTTAATAAAAAAAGACCAATTTTGAACCAAAAAGACGAATTTTGAAAGAAGATTAATTTTTAACAAAATAGTTAAATTGCCATCAAAATAATTGAATTTTTCATCAAAAGAAATAAGTTCTTATTTACAATTTTCCATTTAAAAGAGTAACATTCAACCAATAAATATGTCATTTTCATAAAGAAATGAAACTGTTGCATTTTTGAGAAAAAGAGAGGACTTTTGGTAAATTAGTTGAATTTTCAAAAAAGAGTTAAATTTATTACCCAAAAAGACGAATTTTCAAGGGATGAGGATACATTTTTTACAAAACAGTTGAATTTTTGAACAAAAAATATGAATTTTCAACAAAAAAGTTCATATTCGAACAAACAGTTAAATTTTCAACCAAATAGTTGATTTTTCTACGGAACTGTTGAAATTTTAATCCAAACGACGAAGTTTTAAAAAAAAAATTTGAATTTTTAACTCGAAAATATGAGCGTACAACAAAAATTTTCATTTTTAACTAAATAGTTGAGGTTTTTATCGAAGTACTGAAATTTTTCACCCAACAAGATGAATTTTCCACCAATGGATAAATTTTTAATACAAAACGAATTTTCTGTCCAAAAAGACGAATTTTCAAAAATCAAATTGAATTTTGAACCAAACACGATGACTTTTTAACAGAATAATTGAATTTACAAAATATAATTAGGTTTAGGCACGAAATAGTATATTATGCACTTAGGGGGAGAAAAAGTGCTTTTCCCCCTTGGCGCATACGATATTTTTTATAAAAAATGGATGCTTTCAGACATTTTTCGAAATATAGTCATGATTTCAGTCCATATTAGATTTTGATTAAAGAAGCATGAAATTTATGTTAACTTATTCCAAACTATCAAATATTCAATAAAAAATGTCCGGATTCAATTTAAAAATGTCTATAAATTTGCGGGAAATTATGGAAATTTTCGGTCATTTATGGTAATTCTACAGGCATATCTGGTAACTTACCATAAATAACCCAAAATTCATTTTTTTTAAATTTCCATAAATTTCCAGAAATTTATGGAAATGTTCGGTCATTATGGTAATTTTACCGGTAAATATGGTAACTTACCATAAATTACCTAATATTGATTTTTTCAAATTTCTATAAATTTCTGGAAATTTATGGAAATTTTCGGTCATTTATGGTATGGTAATTTTACAGGTAAATATGGTAAATTACCATAAATTACCCAAAATTAATTTTTTTTAATTTCCATGAATTTCCGGAAATTTATGAAAGTTTTAGGTAGTTTACGGTAATTTGATCACTTATATATTGCAACTTTCCATAAATAATGGCAACATTCTATTATCTGCAACCAAAATTTCCTCACAGTTTTGATAGTGAGTGAACTGATAATCATAAAATGCGAGCTCATAAATGTATAATTTCCATTATTCACCTCCTACGTCACTTTTCAGACTCTAGGGAGTAAAAAGTGCTTTTTGGTCAATAGGGAGTAAAAAGTTGAGCTTTAGCCCCGCTTCATAGGCATCGAAAAGGGCTGAAATCATGCATGTGTGATAAAAAGGTATTTTTTTTACATTTTTTACGCAAGTATGAAAAACAAATGACAGTATCGATCCCCGACTCAGCAAGCGTTCGCGCTCATTGCTTTTACGGTTTACCATTTCCGGTTCCTGTATGATCGAGAAGCATGAGCCAGGAGACTAATTAAAGCTGGAACAGCTTAAGATTGGCGGTTGCGTGCTTCTGACCGCAATTCAAAATTGTTACCAAACACGAAAGATATTTCGAATTGTACGTTTGAGGGAAAATTGTTAGTGGAAGAGCCATCCCTTAAGCCGGAAATGGTTTTCCTGGAACCAGCTGAGGTGTAATATCTTCACGCAGGTGAAATATTGATAGTTTATCAGCAGTCGAGGGAGCAATTTGTAAATGGTAAATAATGGTAATGAGAACCACACCCAAGTCTCAAGAAACTTCAGATTATCGTTAGGTACACGGAAGAAATAATTCAGACACTAATGTATAGAATTCCTGAAAATAAAACAAGAATTCAACGATCAAATTTGGACGAACACCACAAAATGCTCCTATTTCAATTCCTAAAAACACAAAAAAAATTTATTTCTTTGCACAAAAATAAAAAAGAGGAAAGAAAAATGAGAAGGCAACCAACCAAATCCCCTTCATTCTCTTTTTTATTTCTTTCGTCTTTTTTATTTTTATTATTATCAAATCACACTATGAAAGCATGCACAATATTTTCCAACGTTTCGGTGCTCACACAGCACCCTTATCAAGGCAAGAAAAATTAGAGCAGGTGGGAACAGCGACGAAATAACGACGCTATCGCCTCGAAACCTGACAACTAAATGTGGGTCAAAACGCAAATCCGTTATAAACAAACAAGAAATAGGAGAAAGTCAAGACCCATGAAAACTTATTGCTAAATGTATTTCATCATACTAGCATAACTTTTGTTTAATTTATCCAAATCAGTTTTTAAATTAATAGACAACTTATTTTGTTTTTTAATATAAACCATTTCCATGAATTCTCTCTTTCTCGCATTACTTTCACTGTGTAAAATTTTAACATTATCCCAGTCAAATTCATGGTCAACATCAACAAACCCTTTTGTATGTCTAGCAAGAACACTCTTATAACTATGTCCCAAACGACATCACTTTTGTGTTGCTCCACCCTAATAGTATTAAGAAGTCTGCCAGTCTGTCCCACATAAGTCATCTTACAGATCTTGCAAGTGATCTTGTAAACAACACCACCTTTTTCAAATTTATCTAAAGGATCTTTACCAAAAGTTATTATTGAATCGATTTTAAATGGTAGACAGAAAATAGTATGAAGATTAAATATTTTCAACATAAATTCAATAGTTTTCGAAATTTGACCAAAAAAAGGAAGAACCAAAGTATTGAAAGAACTATATTCTCTCAATTCTTTCTGATTATCTGTAGATGAAATGTTGCTTTATTTGTTTTTGATTTGTTGAATTCTAATTGTGATATGTTGCTCAATCAACTTTTGTGGGTAATGATTAAGAAAAAGAATATTCCTAACAATATTCAAATTCTTTTTGTGAAATGAAATGTGGGACAAACCTAGAGCTCTGTCAACTAAGTTTTTGATTACTGCAATTTTGTTTTGAAAAGGATGAGTCGAAAAGAAATTTGAAATTCTACCTGAATATGTACTTTTCCTATACCTATTGGTAATAATATTACCATCCTGACCCTTAATTACTTCTACGTCCAAAAAACTGATTCTATCATTGTTCTCTATTTTATGGGTAAATTGAAGTTTTGAATGAAAACTATTAAAAGCATCAAAAACTGCCTGTAACTTGTAATAAATTTAAAATTTAATATTTAAAATTAAAGATTTTACGGGTTTCAATCCTGTGCGAAACTATGAATGTTGCCGACGTTTCGTGAACATTGCAGTTCACTTCTTCAGGGCTGACCTGAAATTGAAGTTTCAGGTTATGTTGTTCTTATATATGTATTCTCGACGATGCCTGTGATTGGTCAGAGCGCCCCATCGTGGGGACTGGTCGAACTTGATGGCCCAATCAAGTCTTTTTTTAAAAACCCGGGAGGACCGAAAGCCAAATCGGATTAGTATTGTATCCATTGTCCCTATTGATGTTATTAGGGTGTTTTAGGATTTCGATTGCTTTTCTATGTTTTCTTGGGAATTTATTGCACGTTTTTGCGATTAGGGTTGTTTTGTCAAATAAAATGCTATGTCCTGTTTCGATATGATGTTGAGCTACTGCTGACTGCGTGAAATGGTTTAGCCTGATTTTACTCTCATGTTCCTTTACACGTTGACTTACCGACCTCCCGGTTTCTCCAATATAGACTTTGCCACAAGAACAAGGAATTTTATATACTCCTGGATCACTGAACGGTTCCTTTTTATCTTTAGGGTTGTTTAGAAGTTGTCCTATTTTCGCAGGTGGCTTAAATATAGTTTGGATGTTGTGTTTGTTGAGAATTCTTCCTATCTGTTTTGTGATACCTTGAATGTAGGGCAGGATGGTGGTAGTTTTTCTCTCTCTTTCTTTAGTAGGTTGTGTTGACTTGTTTTGTTGAGTGTATTTTCTTATTGCTTTATTAATTTGTTTGTTTGTGTAATCGTTTTGTATTAGCATTTATTTAACATTTTGTACTTCCTTTTGTAAGTTATCTTTATCTGTTATGGAGATAGCTCTGTATTTTGAGATGGGTGGTAGTGGGAGGAGGCATGTAGGTATCTGTTTGTATGAGTGGGTTTTCTGTAAACTTCATGTCCTAATGTGTTGTCAGATGTTTTGTAAACTAGTACGTCTAAGGAAGGCAATTTTCCGTTTTGTTCAATGTCCATGTTAAACTGGATATTAGGGTGTATTTTATTTATGAAATTGAAGAACTCGTGTAGTTCATCTAGTCCATGTCTCCAGATGACAAACGTGTCGTCAACGTAACGGCACCAAAATTCCGGTTTAGGCTTGGATTTGTTGAAGATCTTAGTTTCTAGATTTTTCATGAAGATGTTGGCTATTACAGGTGAGATTGGAGATCCCATTGCTGCTCCTGAGGTTTGTTCGTAGAATTCGTTATTGAAAGAGAAGTAGGTATTAGTGAGACAGTGTTCTATTAAAGGTGTGAGATTGGAGGGGAAGTTCGCGAAGGATTTAATAATATCGATTGTATCAGAGATTGGTACTTTTGTAAAGAGAGATACTACGTCGAAAGTCACTAGGATGTCTTGGGGTTCAATGTGAATCTGTTGTATCTTTCTGATGAAGTCAAAAGAGTTTTGGACGTGTGTGATAGAGTTTCCTGTGAAAGGATTCAGTTTTTTGGCGAGAAAGTGTGCTAGGTTGTAAGTTGGTGAGTTTATTGCGCTGACGATCGGTCTGAGTGGGATGTTGTTTTTGTGGATTTTTGGGAGTCCGTCAAGTTTTGGTGAGATAGGATTAGTAGGTTTTAATTTAGATATTGTTTCGCTGTCAAGTTTTGAGTCTATTAGAAGGGTTTTTGTTTTGCTGACTATTGTTTTTGTGGGGTCTTTTTTGAGTTTTTTATATATATTGTCAGTAATTTGTCTAGAGGAACACATAATGACGTGTCATCAACATACCGAAAGTAAAAGGGCAAAACAAAATCCAGCTTCTTGAAAGCAAAGACCTTCAAATCTTCCATAACTATTTCTGCTAAAATCGAAGAAATGACTGAACCTATGGGAGTACCGAATTTTTGCCTATAAAAAGATCCATTGAATTTAAAATAAGTTGAGTTCATAATGAAAACTATCTCTTTGATAAAATCTTTTTAACTTAATCGAGTACATGTTTTTATATTATCCCATCTATTTAAAATTGCCTGTTTAACCAATTCAAGGGGTATCCTTGGAAACATTGCAACAACATCCAAAGAAATTATTACATGGTCATCAGGAACAGTTTTCAAATTAAAGTTTTGTTCGAAAAATTTCGTGGGAGTGTTAACAGTGGAAATAACCAATCTGAAAGCATAGCCATCTTTATGAATCTTTCTCAAACCATAACATCTTGCAAGAACCGTGTTTTCGGTATTTATATCAGCCCATCTTATATCTTTTCCTAAAAATCCTTTCTTTCTCCAATTGTCTAGAATCTTGAAAGTGTCTCTTCTCAATTGTTTTAACGGATTTTCAGTCAATAAATCAAAATTATCATGATTGGAAAGTAAATCCTCAATATCCCTAATATAATCTGATTTCTTCATACAAACTGTAATATTGCCTTTATCAGCATTCATGCAAATTATATCAGGGTTGGTTTTAAGGAAATCTTTTGTTATCCTGAAACCTTCCGAATTTCTACGATCAATACTACTAATGTACAAACAATTCTTATCAACAAAGCTTTTTGACAAGTGTAAAACCTTGTTTCGGAAATCCTGTTGATCTAATATTGGAATTTTGTATATACTTGATTCAACATCTTTGACTATTTCCATCATTTGTTTTGATTTACTTTTTATCACATGGTTACGAAAACTATACCTAATCTGCGAATATCTGTAACTGAATCAGGAATTTGAATAGTTGCCAAATTTACAAACCAAGGATACTTATCTTCTTTTTCAAAAATCTTGTGTAGATTTGAATTTTGCTCTTGAATATTAGTTTGTTGATCAATCAAAATAGAAAGTTTGTTCTCATGCTTTTTATCATCGTTTAAAAATCTTCGATTAAGGAAAATCTGATGTTTTAAAAGATTAATGGTTTTATCTTGTGGCAAACATACTTCTAATTCACTTTTGATTCTGGAACTTTTTACTTTTAAAAAATTAACTTGATTTGAAACATCCTTGATCAGTAAATTCAGCATTGAAAGTTTGAAATTCTTTAAATTATGTTCCAAATTGTCTATTGCAAAAATTACTGTGAGAAGAAAAATCTCGAAATTTGTTATCCAAGAAAAATATTTTTTTAGGTAAAACATCATTTCTTCGACATTCAATCAAGAACCTTTTCTGAAAATAAAACAAGAATTCAACGATCAAATTTGGACAAACACCACAAAATGCTCCTATTGTAATTCCTAAAAACACAAAAAAAATTTGTTTCTTTGCACAAAAATAAAAAAAAGGGAAGAAAAATGAAAAAAAATCCTCTTTTTTATTTTTGTGCAAAGAAATAAATTTTATTTGTGTTTTTAGGAATTGCAATAGGAGCATTTTGTGTTGTTTTTCCAAATTTGATCGCTGAATTCTTGTTTTACTTTCAGGAATTCAATACATTAACTTGATTATTGGACGTTAAATGGGATTTTGAATTTGATTTTAATCTAATTTAAAAACAAATTCAGGATAAATTCATAAATCTTCAAAACAATTCTAGTTATATTTAAAAAAATTCAAATGAATTAGAAAAAAATCTTGAAAATCAAAAAAGTTCCATTGATTTTCGTATAATTGGAATGAATTTAGAGCTGGAATTTAAGGTGAGCGAGAAGAATTCGATGAAATTCATAAAAATTCAAGGTGAATTAAAAAAAACTAAAATGAATTGAAAACAATTTAGAAATATGAAAAAATGAATTTTTTTAAAATTCAAAACAATCCACTGAATTAAGTAGAACTGAGCCAATTTAGAGAAAATAATTTGATATCACTGCAAATCTTTGAAAACCTACTAATTTCTGACAAAAAAAGTGACTAACGACTACAAAACGATACAATAGAATTCAACTGAATTTGAAAAGATTCTTTAAATCGAAAATATCCATTTATTTCAGTAAAATTTTGAGTCAATTTAGCGGAATTCAAGGAAAATGAGAAGCGTTCGATGAAATTCAGAAAAAATCAAGCTGAATTTAAAAAGCAATCAAATTAATTGAAAACACTTCAAAAATATGAAAAAATTCATTGAATTGAGTAAGTTTGAAATGAGTTTAGAAAAACTAAAGAGAATGCGAAAGAATTTCATGAAATGCTTAAGAATTTAAGGTGAGATTTAAGGACTTAAAGATAAATTAAACAAAAACTTTTTAAAAATCCATTGAATTGAGTAGAATTTATTGAATTTAGAAGAACTCAAAAGAATTTAAAAGAATTCAAGATAAATTAATAAGAATTCAAAACGAATTCTAAATGAATTGTAAAAAATATTTGAAAATCTCTTCAAATCTTCGAAACCCTAAGAAATCCCTCACTTTTTGTGAATACATTCTTTGGAATAAATTAAAATATTAAAATCTCTTAAAATACCTTAAAATTATTTAAACCCTTGGAAATTTCTTGAAATTGTTCAAATCTTTTGAAAATACCTTGTTTTTTTGAAATACTCTAAAATATTTCAGTCTTTAAAATCCCTTTTCACTTTTGAAATAAATTTAAAATTTCAGGGAATCGCTTAAAATTTCCTAAAATATTTCAAATCCTTTGCTATATTTTAAAATCCTTTGAAACTTTTTAAAACTCTTGAAAATGCCAGAGAATATTTTACAATACCCTTAAATATTTCAGATCCTTTGAAATCCCATTAAATTACTAAAATCAATTAAACATTTTTTTTGAATCTTTAAAATAATCTTAAATATTTAAAATCCTTGAAAATCTTTTGAAATTTTTGAAAGCTCTTGAAAATGCCAAGGAATTTGAAAAAATACTTTCAAATCATTTTATCATAATTTATCATTCGTTTTATCAAATGAATCTATAAATATCAAGCTATGAATTTGCAACCAAGTTCTGGAATTTGCAACTGGAAATGATAAATTTTTAACCATTAGTTGAATTTAAAAAAAGAGAGATAAATTTTCAACATCAAATGAAATAGTAAAAATGTGAGTTACACAAATTAATATTTAAAAAAAAAAAAAAAAACGAATTTTCAACACAATATATGAATTACGCAACCAAGTTTTGGAATTTGCAACTGGAGATGATAAATTTTTAACCAATAGTTGAATTTAAAAAGAGAGAGATAAATCTTAAACAAAACGGGAAATAGTTAAAATGTGAGTTAAACAAATTAATTTTTAACAACAACAACAAAAACGGATTTTCAACCAAACAGTTCAATTTTCAACCAAAGTGATGAATTTTCAACTAAAATGATGAATTTTCAACTGGAGTTATCGAATTTTCAACCACAAAGATTAATTTTCTACAAAAAAGGCCAATTTTTCACAAAGCACATGAATTTTTCACCAAATAATTCAATTTTTAAATAAAAAATCGTCAGATTTTCAGTCAGAATAAATTGTTTAAATTATTATTATATTTTATTGTTTTAATCGTTAGAAATAGTATTGAGAACATAAAAACAATGAAATATTGTGAAAAAACACACCCGAGATGAAAAATAAAGTAAATAAGCAAAGTTTTGATGAGAATGTGCCCGCTTATCGGGCCGATTTTTTCACTGTTAATGTTATTTTTTATGAATAAAACAAAAACTACACATCCTATCAAAAAGTGACCCATGAGAAATTTGTAGATCTTTTTTGAATGCACAATTTTAGTCTAGCCATCATTTGTCCTATCTTGCATAGTTTGACTGTAAAATTGATTTTTTGGATTTTTCATTATTTCTTGTGCAATAAAAATGTGAATTTTCGATTTTTCAAGAAAATTCAAAAAGTCATTATGATAATCTTGTAGGGCGTGCAAAAAGAAACACTTTTCTTGTCGTGACTTTTTTTCGTATCGTGCGTTGTTTGGCTGAAAATGTGAATTTTCGTTTTTTCTTTTGGATTTTGTAAATTCTGTAACTCGGAAAATTTTCATTTTATCGAAAAATGTCATGAGAATAAAATATTTGAATTTTCAATTACTATAAGCAACCGTACATATAATTTCCAAATTTTGAAAAAAAACGGTCCAAAAAATTTTCAAAATGCCCTCACTTTTTGAATTTTCATCCAAAATGGCTGGCTAACGAACTTGACCTTTCGTTTAGGAGACTAAAAGAGTATACCAAAGGCCAGTCAAATCGGTCATTTCTTTCGAAAGTTATCGTGTTCACAGACAGACATACAGACAGACAGACAGACACATTCGTAAAAACCTGTTTTTTGGGTTCAGGGGGTCTCAAAACGTGGACATTTGACAAAAACCGGGGGGGTCAAATTTTACACAAATCTAATACCTTCTCTAGATGAGAATGTAAAAAGATCAATTATCAACAAAATAGTTAAGTTTTCACCCAAAAAGGATATATTTTCAACCGCAAATAGAATAGTTGAACTCCCCGTATTAATTAACTAATTTCTGACCAAAAAAAATGAATTTTCAACAAAATAGTTTAATTTTCAACTTTAATAGTTAATTTTTCAGTTAGAAAATTTGATTTTCAACAATGTAGTTAAATTTTTAACCAGAGATAAATTTTCAATAGAAATGATGAATCTTCAACCAAAAAAATTAATTTTTATCAAAAGAGTTAACCAAGTAGTTGAATTTTCAACTAAAAAAGATAAGTTCTCAGCGAAAAATGTGATATAAATAAAATTTCAACCAAAAAAAAAAGAAATTTTCAAGAATAGTTGAGTTTTCAATTAAAAAATACTTTTCAGTCAACAGAAAATTTTCTACCAAAAAGGAAGAATATTCAACAAAACACATGAAGTTATTATTAAGTACAATAAAAGAAAAAAAAACGAAAAGGGTACTTAGTCTTATATTTAATTTATACTTTACTTTGACCAAGATGTTTTCTTCTTTCTTATCCACCTGAATAATATCGAATTTTCCGAACACGAGTTGTGAAAAAATTTTTTCTTGAACCAAAAAAAAACAACTGTTTTCTTGGATATACATGGAAATTTGGATGAATCAAACAAATGTTTAGTTGGGTCAACCAAATATTTTGTAATCTATGTGATAACCATACTCTAGGGTTGAACCAACTAAAATGTTGTTGATTTCACCAAATCGTTTTATGAGTGCAAATTCTGAAAAATAAAATCAAAAAAACTAAAATATATTTGATAGAAGTAGTTTTCGTTTTTGAAATAACCAATTATGGATTTTCATATCTTTGAATTAGATATGTGACTTCGAGAGACTCAAGTTTCGTACAAACTTGGAATGCCACACATTGGGCTAGAATTCCAAAAAGCTGGACAAAACTAAAAAAAAATCATTTACACAGAGTTTCCAACATTTTGAGAAACATATTCAAATTTAGCGACCCAAAAACCCACACAAACAAATTTTCATTAGAGTCGAAATATTTTTTCAGTTTGTTGGTCACCATATTGAATCCGCCATTTGGTTTTAAAAATGTTCGAAAACGAATTTGAGATCAACAAATCACAAAGCCTATTGAAAAAAAAAAATTTCATTCAGAACGAACCACTTTTTGAGCTTTTTTTTTCGTTCAGCATATTGGATTTGCCATTTTATTTTCGAATTTTTCTAAAACAGATCTGATATCAGCGACCCAAAAACCCTGCACAAGAAAAATTTCATGTAAATCGATCCAATTTTAGAGCTTTTTGGTCACGATAATGCATCCCCAATTTTTTTTTAATTTCCAAAACAAATTTCCGATCAGCGACTTATAAAGCCTATACAAAAAAATTTTCAATTGAATCGAATCACGTTTTGAGTTTTTTTTGGTCGCCATATTGGATCTGTCATTTTATTTTACAAACATTCTGAAAATATTTGAAATCAGCGAACCAAAAAACATACACAAACAATTCTTTATTCAAATAGAACAATTTTTTGAATTTGTTGGTCGCCATATTGGATGAGCCATTTTTTTTAAATTAGGAAATTAGAACAACTCTAGAAATAATTAACATTTTTTTAATTTCCTTAGCTCATTTCAAAGGTAAGTTTCCATCAAATCATCAAAATATGATAAACAATGATTTAAAAAAATTTTTTGTTTATATTCACACATTTTTGAAATTTCGCGACTTCTTGCACCAACTTGGACCCTAGGGCAGAATCTAGGGAAAAAGGTAAAGAAATATCTTAGCAATTTATAAATTTATCTCATTTTTCGAAAACATCGATTTAAAGTTTTTTTACAATACATTTTTATAAATTTGACACTTCCACTAGTAGTCTATGATTTCATTTCTTTCAATTCAATAATTAATAAAAAATGTTAGACTGCTATTTATAACAGTATACTAGTTAATAATACACTATTTTTACTAGTCATAAATAACCATAATTTTGTCAAAGTTTACGCTATGAGTGAAAAGAGTTTAAAAATTATAAAAATCTGGTCGTTTTTCAAAAAATTTAATTTTAATTTTAAAAAATCGAAAGTTTTTCTCGAAGATGAAGCGAGATACGAAAAAAACGTCAAGAGAGTAAAATTTGAAAGATTATTAAGATTTTAGTTCTAGAAAACATGTGGGTATGAATACATTCTTAACTTTTCAACTTGCAATAAGGATATCGAGAACAAGAAATAAGAAAAGAAGAAATTTATAGTGAAATCGATAAATCAAGTTTTTTTTTGTTCCTCTTAAATTTCTTGATATCTTGCTTCATTTTAGAGAAAAACTGGAAATATTGATTACAAAAAAAAAAAAATAAACTGGATGTTCTCGGAAACAGCTCCGGCGAAGATTTTTTTGGTCATTCAAAAATAGTTGTAAGACATTCAAGATATGAAATCAAGTAAAACATTCTTGGTGTTCGCACCTTTGGGTTGAAGTCATATTAACCGAACATTTTCAACAAATAAGTTTCAACAAATAATTATTTTTTATTTTTTTAAAGCAATTTCCATAAAAACAGAAATTATTAAATTAAAATTAAATGAGCAAGCATAAGAAGTAAACATGTTTTAAATAATTTATTCTAAAACTAAAAAAACTGCATTGAATCTGCATTTTAATTAATGCAGAACTTTCTTATTCTTGTTTCAGCACATCAGATTTCCCGATAGACTGCTAAGCTCTCGAAGGTAATATTAGAACCTGCGAGTGTATTTCTCGTTTGTTGAAATGCGAAAAGTTGAAGCGTGATAACGAAATCCGCGAAAATGAAAACTGTTCTTCTTGCTCAACATATTGGATTACTTGCCTAAAGTCTCACAGAAGAGAATTTTTAAGTAGTGTGTGGATTCAATTTATTCCTGCCGCACTTTTGGAAACAATTTCAAACTTAACAGAGAGCAGAAATGACTAAGTTTAAAAACGAATACAACAAGAAAAAAAGAGATATCCTTATTCAATAGTCCCATCTCCGAACACCTATACTTAGGAAAGATAAAACAACTGAAATGTTGTTCAACTCTATCGGATAGATTTATTTGATGAAAAAACTCAATATTTTAGGAAAATACTGATCTCATCGGAGAAGTGACAATTAATAAGAAAATTTTTCCTAGCGTGAGTATCCCTGACGTTCTGACTTACGTTGATCCAATCCTGGACGTTGAGAAAGATGTACAGTCATATTTATGTTTAAAAAGATTCAAGGTATTCATGTTTAAGAACATTGCTAGTTGATGCGCATTATTGAAATAAAAATTCTTCGACGTCCGAGAATCAACACGGTCTAGAACCAAAAGATTCAAAAACACACTGTTCTCAAGGGAATGAGAATTATTAAGAAAATCCTTCCCAGCGTGAATCTCCCTGATGTCCTGGTTTATATTGATCCTATCCTTGATGTTGAGGAAGATGTACAGTCATATTTGTGTTTATGAATGAATATAAATAAATAGGACTCTAACATTTTTCTCAAAATTAAAGATTATATAAAAGCAAACCAGGGCTTTAGGAATACTTACGCTAGTAAGGAATTTCTTGTTAATTATCATTCTCCTGGCGAGGAGAACAGTGTGTTCTTGAAAGGTTTTAAGAACAAACTGTTCCTCTCATCATGTTAAGACAATTAGTAAAAAAATTCTTTCTAGCGTGAGGATCTCTAATGTCCTGATTTACATTGATTCAATTCTCGATGTTGAGAAAGTTGTAAAGTCATATTTATGTTTGAAAAGATCCAAGGTATTTATGTTTAGGAACAGTGCTAGTTAATGTGCATTAATAAATAAAAATTCTTCAACGTCCGAGAACCAAAACGGTCCAGAACCAATAGTTTCAAAAACACACTGTTCTCATGGGAATGAAAATCAATAAGAAAATCCTTCCTAGCGTGAGTTTCCCTGACGTTCTGGCTTACGTTGATCCAATCCTTGATGTTGAGGAAGATGTAGTCATATTTGTGTTCATGAATGCATATAAATCAATAGGACTGTAAATTTTTCCTCAAAATTGAAGATTATATCAATGCAAACCAGGACTTTAGGAATACTTACGCTAGGAAGGAATTTTTTGTTAATTATCATTTTATGGTGAGGAGAACAGTGTGTTCTTAAAAGGTTTCAAGACCAGACTGTTCCTCTTATCATGGTAAGACAATTAGTAAGAAAATTCTTCCTATTGTGAGCATCTCTAATGTCCTGACTTACACTGATTCAATTCTCGATGTTGAGAAAGTTGTACAGTCATATTTACGTTTAAAAAGATTCAAGGCATTCATGTTTAGGAACAGTGCTAGTTAATATGCATTAATAAAATAAAAATTCTTCAACGTTCGAGAACCAACACGGTCCAGAAACAATAGTTTTGAAAACACTTTTTTTCAAGGGAATGAGAATCAATGAAAAAATCCTTTCTAGCGTGTGTCTTCCTGATGTCCTGGTTTATATTGACCCTATGCTTGATGTTGAGAAAGATGGATAGTCAGATTTGTGTTTATGAATGCATATAAATAAATAGGACTGTAACATTTTCCTCACAATTGAAGATTATATCAATGAAAACCAGGACTTTAGGAATACTTACGCTAGGAAGGAATTTCTTGTAATGATCATTCTCCTGGTGAGGAGAACAGTGTGTTCTTGAAAGTTTTTAAGAACAAACTGTTCCTCTCATCATCGTGAGACAATTAGTAAGAAAATTCTTTCTAGCGTAAGTATCTCTGATGTCCTGACTTACATTGATTCAATTCTCAATGTTGAGAAAGTTGTAGATTCATATTTATGTTTGAGAATAAATATAAATAAATATGACTTTGACATCTACTTCAACATTAAGGACTGGATCAATGCAAACGAGAATATCAGGGATACTCACGATAATAAGGTTTTTTTTATTAATTGTCATTCTCATCATGGCAATGAAAATTAATAAGAAAATCTTCTTAGCCTGAGTGTCCCTGATGTCTTGTTTTATATTGATTCAATCCTTGATGTTGAGTTAGATGTCACAGTCATGTGTATCAATAACATAGAAGTTCTTAAACGTCCGTGAACTAATATTTAAAAAAAAGAAAACAACTAAAATGTGGTTCAACTCTATCGAAAAAATTAATTTGTTGAAGAAACCAAAAGTTTCAAGAACAGTGTGTTCTTGAAACGTTTAAAGAACGCACTGTTACGAATGTATATGACTGTGAAATCTTTATTAACATCAAGAATTGAATCAATGTAAACCAGGACATCAGGAATACTCACGAAACGAAGGATTTTTTTATTATTTGTCATTCCACTGATGAGAAAAGTGTGTTCTTTAAATGTTTTAAGAACATATAGTTCTTCTCATCATGGGAATAACAATTCAGAAAAAAATCCTTCCTAGCGTGAGTATTCCTGATCACCTGGTTTACATTCATCCAATCCTTGATGTTGAGGAAGATGTTGTAGTCATATTTATGTTTGATGATTGAAAATAGTCATGATGAGACACAGTTCTAGTCAATGTGTATTAATAATATAAAAGTTCTTTAACGTCCCGAAGTTTCAAGAACAGAGGGTTCTTGAAACGTTCAAAGAACACACTGTTTTCCTAATCATGGGAATGATAATTGATAAGAAAATCCTTTCTAACGTGAGTATCCCTGATGTCCAGTTTATATTGATCCAATCCTTGATGTTCAGGAAGATGTCAGAGTCATATTTATGTTGAAGAAGATTCAAGGAAGTCAAAATAGGCACAGTTCTAGTCCATGTGGAATGACAATTATTAAGAAAATCCTTCCTGGTGTGAGTATCCCTGATGTTATAGTCTATATTGATCCAATCCTTGATGTTGTGGAAGATGTACAGTCATATTTGTGTTGGGAAATATAGATAAATAAATATGATTGTAACATCTTCCGCGACATTAACGATTGGATCAAGATAAACCAGAACGTCAGGGATGCTCAGGCTAAAAATAATTTTTTTTTATTATTTATCATTCCCCTAATGAGAAGAACAGTATGTTCTTGGAACGTTGGGTTTCTTACCGAATAAATTTGCCCGATAGAATTTAAAAACATTTTAGTTGTTTTCTTTTTTATGAACATTATTATCATTAGTGAATGTTTTCATTGATTTTTCTCTAGTAGAAGCAGTTTTAAAAATAGTTCTCCATTTTTAAGATAAAAATCTTATTCATATTTGCAGAAAAGGGTTTGAAGTTCGTATTCATCCTTATTTGAAAACCACTTGTCTCACGTTTTCCTGGCTGCTAGGATCTTTCAGGTTTCTTTTCTTCTTTTGACAGTCGAGGAAAAAGAAATAGTTCTTCAGCTGTGAAGACAGGTGAAGATGAACAAAAAAACATAAGAGACATGAACAGACATTGAAAATGGCTTGAAAGAAGGATTTGGTTTCATACAAGAAAATATAGTATGATTTAACAAAATATTTCTAGTTTCATGACTTTAAACCTGATCAAATAAGATATAATTATTGATAATAATCTTCCAAAATTCATTCATTCACTTTGCAACATGAAGCTGTTCCTTTTGCATCGAAATGCATAATACGATACTTATTAAGTTTTTTCTTCTTCAAAAGCTGAAATTCGAAAATACTTGCTTTGAAATTTCTTAATTTTTAGAGGGTTCGAAATTCAAATTTCACAATGTTGTACTTTCAATTTTAAATTAAAAAAAAGAATTGAAAGGCTTAGAATTGTGCAATTTCAAACAATGGAATAATATAAAGCAATATTGTTTTACATTTTAAACAAACTTTAATTTTCAACGTTATATATTAAAAGCGTCCGAATTTTAGTTAAAGATTTTAAAAAATGAACTTAAAGTTTAAAACTATTCAATTGGAAAATTTCGAAAATGAATAATAATTCTAAATGAAGTGTTATAAATTAATAGATTTGAAATTAAGTAGTTGATAATTGTGTTGTTAAAAATTAAAATAGACATAAATTAGATGATTTGAATTTGAATAATTCCTTTAATTTTGAATGGTTACAATTTTGAAGGTTTGAATTTTCATGTTGAAAGCTAAATAAAAAAATTTTCCCTTTAATATATTTTTTTTTTTCGTTTTGAAAGGTAAAAATAAAGAAGAATTTTTTTATCTCAGAAACATTTGTCTAATCTTAAATAGTTTTCCTTTAAATTTTAACGTTCGATTATAATTTTATCCAACAATTTTTAAAACTTATTATTTAAAAACTGATTTGATAATGGGTTTGAAAATTGCTTATATATTACATAAAAAATAGTGTAAATGCAAATTTTTAAAAATAGTGTAAAAATAATCTCATAACATTTTTAAAATATCAAACTTAAGTGTAGTCCTAATTCAAAAGTTTATAGTCTTGAATAAAAACCTGTTTAATGAAAAAAGTAGTGATGCATTCGAGACGATTTCGAGAGCAGTCGAGATTTTCTTGAAACATGTTCAGTTGAACTCAAAACTCCACGGAGAATGAGAATCTCGAATAAAAAGTTTCGAGATTCTTGACTCGAAATCTCGAAATTTTTCATTCGAGATTCTCGAATCGAGATCTCGAAATTTTTTATTCGAGATTCTCGATCTCCATGAAGTTTTGAGTTCACCTGAACATGTTTCAAGAAAATCTCGATTTTCTCGAAATCGTCTCGAATGCATCACTAGAAAAAAGTATTTTTTAGGCAAAATCTCCAGTTTTCTAAATTGATATTTTTAAAGCATTGCAAATGAGCTTTAGTGGTTATTTAAAATGTTTAGAAGTCTACTATTCAATTTTTAGTTAAGAATTCATCTCTTTTGGTACAACATTTTCTTATTTGCTTTAAAACTGAATTAAGTTGTTAAAAATTCAATAATTTTACGAAAATCATACTTTTTGTTTGTAAATTCAAGAATTTTGTTCACAAATTTGTCTTTTTGGCTTGCAAATTCAACAATTTGAAAGAATTTTTTTATTTTTAAACATTCATACTTTTTTCTTTGAAAATTCATCTTTTTGATTTTAAAATTAATTTATTTTTGTAGAAATTTAACCATTTTTGATTAAAAATGGAACTGTCTGGTTCAAAATTAATCTGTGTCAGAAAAATTAACTTTTTGTTGAAAATTGAATTGTTTTTGACAATTTGATAGAGCATCTAACTATTTTAGTTGAAAAGTGACGTAATTTGTTGAAAATTCTTCTTTTTTCTATACAATATTATTTTTTGGACAAAAATGTAATTGTTTGGTTAAAATTTTACCTATTTTAATTTATTTTAACTGTTTGGTTGAAAGCTGATGTATTTCATTGAAATTTTTTCTTTTTTGGTAGAATATTAATTTTTTAGTTAAAAATGTATCTGATTAAAAATGTTCAGAAACGAGAAAAATATAAAATAAAAATCAATCTAATAAAATTTGGAATAACATCACATTTACTGTTCAAAATATTTGGTTGAAAAATTATATAATTTTTTATAAATTCGTTTTTTGGTAAAAAATTATTTCTCCTTGTTTGAAAATACCACTACTTGGTTAAACATTCATGTATTTTGTTTTAAATTATTTTTATATTATTTTTTATTTTCCGGTATGTTGTGATTCGTTGAGATGGCGGATGTTCTCTTTAGCCAATTAGCGAAGCATTTTAAAAATATTTTTCAAGAAAAAGTAAAGAAATAGTGGCATTAGCGGACAATTGTGAGAAAATAGTGTCTTTAGTGTCATTTTTTTTCGAAATAATATCAAAATAGTGTCATCGTTAAAAAAATGTGTCAAATTGTGTCAATAGTGTGCTGAGCCCGAGGCACGGAATTTTCTACTAAATTTCTTTCTTAAAAAAAAACGAAGTAATGCAAAAATATTTGTTTTGCGAATCAGATTTTGCCTGAGAAAACGGGATCGACGGTTGTGTACGAATCTAAGTAGTATGAGTATGGGCTTTGCTAGCCCGGACGACTAAACTCGGCTTTATCTACTCGTCAATGTTCAGGAAGGAGATTGCTCAGTGCAGTATCCTTCCTATAACTTCAGTAGATTACAGAAAAAATATTTATTTTTTATTTTTTAAATTTCGTTTAGAAATTCTATAGCCTATTTTATTTTTGATCAACAAAGAAAAATATTAGAGTTTTTACAATACAATTTTGTCCTTTGACGAACGAAGTAACGAACTAGAATTTAATTTTCAAAAGATTTTTGAACCGGAGATTGAAAATAAAAGTATTTCATCCGTAAAGTCTCCTTTGTATTTCAAGTTTCCTTTTCCTAGTTAAGTTACTTATTCTTGTATAAGAGGATAGTGCTTCACTGTCTCTATCATCATGTAAAAGTAATATACTAGTAATATATAAGGATCAGGAAAGAAAGACTTTAACTTTCATCTTCCCGGATTTAATAATGTCGCGAGATGGTGTTTCTACATAATATATATATTCCCTACACATGTGTGTGTTTCGTCTTTTTTAATAAGAAAAAATGTTCTTCGAAAAATTGCACTTCAGTACTGGTACATTTAAATCTAGGAGGAATTGAGCATCAGGATTTAATTTAACATTATCAAAAATGATTGAAGTTCAAGATGGAAGCCTCCTGAAGTTTCAAAAATGATACTCAATTATTACTAACAGTAAAACCTATTTATTATAACAATTATTAAGATTATATTTTATTAAAATGACTTATTCTTTATTTATTTTACTTGCACTTCCTGAAATTTTTATTTCCTGATATTAAAAATATAAACAATTAAAAAAACCATTATTAAACAAATTTTTTAATATTAAAACTTTTTACAATTATTGAACCAATAATTGAAGCCACTTGTCAAAAAGGGGCCTAAGTAGTATTTTTGTCAAAAGTCAACTACATCAATATTCTCCAATTAAACTTAAAAATTATTAGAATGTATGATGATTGTCGAGAAGGAATCCAAGTTATTTTTAAAACGTTGGCTGATATTAGAGATAAAAAAGATCAATTTTAAATCAAAAAGAACAAATCTTTTATCCAAAAAGACGAATTTTTAACAAAACAGTTGAAAATATAAATTTTCAACAGAAAAGTTAATTTTCAACCAAACAGTTAAATTTTCAACCCAAAAAGAGGAATTTTCAAGAAAAGAGATACATTATTTTAACAGCTGAGTTTTCAACAAAAAGTTAATTTTTAAAAAAACATTTGAATTTTCGACCAAATAGTTCAATTTTCTGCCAAATTCTTAAACTTTTAACAAAAAAGGACAGTTCCTATAAAATATTTGAATTTTTAACCCGCAAATATATATTTTTAACCAAAATTCTTTTTTAACCAAATAGTTCAATTTTAACAAAATGGTTCACTCCTGGACCAAAACGGATTGATTGTCAACCAAACAGTTGCATTTTGAACCAAAAAAGATAACATTTTTACCCAAAAGGATGAATTTTTACCCATAAGGATTTAAAACTCAAATATAGGAACTTTTAACAAAAAAGTTCATTCTCAACCAAATAGTTCAAGTTTCTACCAAAATAGTAGAATTTTCAACTTAAAAGGACGAATTTGCGACCAAATTGTTGAATTTTCAACAAAAAGATATGTAAATTGTTAATGCAAAGGAGATAATTTTTTATCAAAAAATACCATTTTTAACAAAAAAATACCATTTTTAACAAAAAAATTAAATTTTCGACCAAAAAAGACTACTCTTTTTACAAAATAGTAGAGGTTTTAATCAAATAGTAACATTTTCAACCAAAATAGATAAATTATAAAACAAAAATCTCAAAGTCGACTTCACGATCTAAAAAATTTTCTTTCAACAAAAAAAGATAAATTTTAAATCGAAAAGAACAAATTTTTTATCCAAAAAGACTAGTTTTTAACGAAACAGTTGAAAATATAAATTTTCAACAGAAAAGTTAATTTTTAGCCAAATATTCAAATTTGGACAACAGAGCTAAATCCTCAACCAGAATGGATTAGTTTTAAATTTTTTACCCAACAGTATAAATTTTTAAACCAAAAAGACGAATTTTTTACGAAACTGTTGAATTTTCAACCCAAAAATATGAATTTTCAAGACAAAAGTTAATTTATGACCAAATAGTTGAATTTTCAACTAAACCAAGAAATAAAAATATTTTTATTTTAGAAAAGACAAATTTTCGATCAGAAAAGATTGATTTTCAATTTGAAATATCAATTTTCTACCAAAAATGGAATAGTTACTTTCCAAAAAAAAAACGAACTTTCAGTAAAATGGTTAAATTTTCAACCAAAGAGTTGAATTTTCATCTAAAATGATAAATAAACAACCAAAAAAAAATATTTTTCAGAAGTTAGTTCAAAACTCAACCAACTAGTCGAATCTTGAATCAAAAAATTGATTTTTTGACCAAGAAGATTAATTTTTTATCAAAAAACACGAATGATGAACAAAAAAAACATGCATTTTCAACCGAGTAATTGAATTTCAAATTCAAAAATAATAATTCTGAACCAAATAGTTTTATTTTTAACTAAAAAAGATAAATTTTCCACCAAAATGGAATAGTTAAATTTTCAGCTGAAAAAATAAATTTTTAACAAAAAATGAAACGAATTTTCACCAAAATAGATGAATCGTCAATCAAAGAGATGAATTTTCAACCAAAAAAATGAGTTATTATCAAAGTAGTTGCACCTTCAATCTAGTAGTTCAATTTTTGACCCAAAAGAATGACTTTTGAACAAAATTGTTGCATTTTAAACAAAATAATTAATTTTTCGAACAAATAGTAGAATGTTCACCCAAACGAGATGAATTCCGAACCAAAAATATAATGATAGGTTTTTTCAAAAAAAAAAAAAAAAGAAAAAAGTGATTAATTTTTGACCAAGTATAATTGCATTTTCTTATTGGTTCCTATTAATCCAGGTGAGGGGTCAGCTTTAGTGTCACGTGATATTTTTTTTCGAGGGAGGGGGAGTTAACTCGAATGTCAATAATTGTCAAAAGAGAGAGGGATGAGTCAAAAATCATTGAAAACAGCGTCCCGTAATATGTGGACGATCCTTAGAATTAATAACACATTAAGTAAATCAACAAACTATAACTGTCCGGAAAGTATTCGACCTTGTGGTGTAACAGAAGCTAACAGCTGCTTCCTCGCATTCTATTTTATTTCCTCTTAGGCTAGAAATCTTTTTCCTTTTTGAGGATACTTCAATTTGGCAAGCAGTTCGAAATCACAGGGAGCTAGGTCAGGACTGTATGGAGACTCCTAAAGTGTAAGGTCGTGTTTCACCAGAAATTGCTGAATAAGCTGCGATAAGTGGGCAGGGGCTTTGTCGTAGTAAGGGGCCTAGTCTCCACTTTTCTTGAGCAAGGGTCACTTTCCACTGGAATACGACTACTTTTAAATCTTCTAAACCACTCTCTAATCTGAGTATCACTTGTAGACTCATCACCATACACTTTCCGAATCATAACAATGGTTTCCGAAAATAAATGCCCAAGTTTTTGGCAAAATGCAATGCACTCTCTTTGTTGGGTGCGTTCCGTCATCCTGAAATGTGACGCGTACGTGGTTAGACATTCACGCAACTGTGTGCACCAGTCGACTAAAGATTCGCAGATCCGTGTCACTTAGTAGGGGACCTCACAGAGGTCCCCCTTGGACAGGGCTCGGAATGCTCAAGCTTAAAAAAATAGTAAAATAGTAACCATACTTCTCTCAAAAAAGTAAGCGAAAAGTAAAGTAAAGATTTGTAATTTTCTACAATAATTTCACGTAAAATTAAAAGTATTTTTATGACTTCAAACATCCAAATTAAAAAAAGTAAAATCCTGTAGTTTTCTGTAATACTTTGTAGATTTTTGTCAATAAAAAGTTATACAAATTTATGAATTGTCGAAAGGTAAACTTTATTGTTAATTTTTTTTTGCTTTTCTAAAAGAAAATACAAGAAACAATTAGCTATTTGTATATAACTGTATTTTTTTGTTAAACTTTGTACATTTTTAACCAAAAATTACAGTTGCAGAAATGTTGTACTTTCTTGTAAACATTTTTTCCACCAGGGAATTTCTACCAAAAAAGACGAATTTTCAACAAAAAAATAAAGTTTTAACCAAAATTGTTCAACTTTTAACCGAATTTCAACAAAAGAAGATAAATCCTCATTAAAAATGTAATACATAGTTCGATATCATAATACGATTAATGAATTAATTCATATCGTTATTTCAGGCAAAAAGAGTAAGCAAAAGTAACCTTTTCGTAAAATCAGTAACTTTTGATATTTAAACATCTTACACCTCGATATGGGGAGTCGCGCCTGATTCAAATGAAACCATGGCTGAAAAATGTAACGCAAGCCTCTGACACACGCGTTGTGTCTTATGTCACAGACCGGAGGCTTGCTTTTCTTCACCCACCCAAAGGAGCCCTTCAGTCTCTCAGTCTCTTTCTCTCTCTCTCCTTCAGTCTCTTTCTTTCTCACTCTCTCTCTCTCTCTTGATTTTCAAAAAAATGGAAAAAAGAGCTACTTGTTATAGACTTATTGTGAATTAAAGTATTAAAACTTCTTAACGCATGTTCAAAGAATAATTTCCAACCAGTAAGTTCTAATTTTGACTACCCACCCCCCTTTCAAAACATTTTTTTGACAAGAATTATTTTTAATTCATAAGGGACGAGTTTCCAAGTATTTTGTAAATAATTTTCAATTATTCAAACAATTATTATTTGTTTAAGAATTATATATTTTTCTAAATCTTGGAAAATTATTGTTTCCGGGATATAAGTGATAGATTTTATGAATAGTAAGAATATGTTTTGTTTTTTACATAATTGGTAATTATTTGAACAATTTTCATTTGTTTAAACAATCTTTTCTCCCACAAATTGTAACAAGTTATTATTCTCTGTAATTTATATCTCAAAAATAATAATTTTCCACCACTTGCAAAGAAAAATATATTTTTTAAACGAATAATAATTTTTTAAACAATTGTAAATCAGTTACAAACAGGAGGAAAATATTCTGTGTCTAAATTGAAAAAAAGAAACAAATTTCAATATTTTTCTTATAATTTTTGACTACCTAGATGTGTAATAATAATGATAAGTGTCATAATAATGAATTTTTCATAATGGAATTTCAATTTTTATTATTCTTCTTCATGAAATATAATTAGCCTAATTCTCAATGTAGATGCGTAATATAATTGCGACACAATGTGTTCTTTCAGAGAACGTTTTAGAAAATAAAATAGTTTGAAGAATGAATCAATAAATTTTCTAAGTGTTCGAAATTATATCATTTTTGAACAATTTTAGGTTGAAACACTACAATTGAAGGGATTTTACATTGTTATTGAAACATACAAATTCAAAAATGTCACTTGTGAATTAAAAATTTAAAAAAATGAAACAGTGAAAATTTTTGAGTTTGCATTCAGCAATCAGAAATTTTAATGATTCGAGGCTTATTTTATTCAAAATAATTCAAATTCAATTTCTTTATTTTTCAATATTTAATTTGTCCTTTATTATTTTAAATTTATTATAACAGACATAGCGAACCTCGAAGCGTGTCCAGAGTTCTTTAATAGAAATCATATCGGCCAAAAATCATATCGTTCAAAATTATATCCTTTTCAAACAATTTTAACTTAAAAACAGTACCTACAATTTTGTGATTATAAGTTGTTTCTTGAAAAATCTAAATTGAAGATTGTCATTTACAAATTAAAAATTGAAAAAAACTAAAACAATGCGAATTTTAAAGTTTACATTCAGCACCCTGAAATTCGAACGATTCGAGGTTTATTTTATTTTTAATAATTCAATTTTATTTACTTTATTTTGGAATATTTAATTTATAATTTCTTATTCTAAATAAACAGTCAAATATTGTTAAATATTATATCAAAAATTTTTAATTAGAAATTTTCAAACTGAATGCTTAAAAAATGGAGTATTTTAGAATGGAATATTATTTAAATAGAATTTGAAATTGCATCGAAGCATTTAATTATGAATATATTAATTAAAATGTTTTGGAAAATTGAGAAAAGATTTTGAAGTTTCAATCGAATGCATACATTTCATTAATTACTAAGGCTTTCGAATTGAAATAGTTTAATTTTTAACGTACAAATCTATAAATTATTCAATTATGAACAGATTCATAATCGTCTTATAAAATCAATTTTATTATTATTCTGTTGTTAAGAGTCGAACTATAGTTCAATTTAAAAAATAAATACCTAATTTATATTTACAGTTTATCAACTTAACATTTTTCTTGTTTTCTTTTTTTTTTCAAAGTTAACCCGTGCCCCCGAGCCTTTGAAATTAACATGGGGTTTTAAATGGGAAAAGCTTGATTTTCAGAAAAATGGAAAAAAGAGCTACTTGTTATACAATTTTTGTGAATTAAAGTATAAAAACTACTTAAGGCATGTTCAAAGAATAATTTCCAGCCAGTAAGTTTTAATTTTGACTCCCCACCCCCCTTTCAAGCCATTGTTATTGTGCTTGGAAAGTGACCCAAAAACTGCAAAATAGCAGTTTTCTATTAAATTCATACTAAAAACGGTATTCTTTGGTTTCTTTTAACAAGAATTATTTTTAATTGATAAGGGACGAGTTTCCAAGTATTTTGTAAATAATTTTGAATTATTCAAACAATTATTATTTGTTTAAGAATTATATTTTTCTTAACATTGTAGAAAATTATTGTTTTCGGGATATAAGTGATAGATTTTATGAATGGCGAGAATATGTCTTACAGAGAAAAATATATTTTTTAAACAAATAGTAATTCTTTAAACAATTGTAAATTATTTACAAAATACTTGGAAACTCGTCATTTATCGATTAAAAATAATTCATGTTGAAAAAACACAAGAAATACCGTTTGTAGTATGAATTCATTAGAAAACTGCTATTTTGCATTTTTTCTGTTTCTTTTTCATTCTGTTTTTAGAATTCCCGCCAAGTATTTAGAGTCTAACAGGAGGAAAATATGCTGTGTCTAATTTGAAAAAAGAAACAATTTTCAATATTTTTCGTATAATTTTTGAGTGCTTAGATGTATAGATGTATATATATATATATATATATATATATATATATATATATATATATATGTACTTAGATGATAAGTTTCATAATTCATGAAATGAAAATTTGAAAGATTTCAATTTCAGTTAACGTTTACCGAAGATGTTTACTCATAAATCTGTCTTGGGTCGTAGTTTAGGACGCACGTGATGTTTTTTAGTAACCGTTGATAAAAAAAGTAACTAAGTTACTAAAAAGTAACCCGTTCGGAGCCCTGTCGTTAGATGGTGAATATCTATTTTTGAGAATAGCACAACTAGTTACAAAGTTAGATCACAAGGTCGGATACTTTCCGGACAGACCTCGTACTTTGATAGTTCCATACAGTAGTTTATCTTGAAAACAAATAGCTTTTCCAAACTGAAAGGAATAATTTAATACTTTTCTCAAGGTCTTTTTCTCAAGCAGTTATTTTTTAATGCAATGTCGTATTATTTTACGATGGTGCTGTAAATGTGAGTGACGTGTCATATCTCTGAGGAGCAATGACGCTTTAACGTAAGGGCAAACAAGCAACTTACTTCTTTCATTATTGAGGATCTCATAAATGCAGCATCATGAATGCGCTTGCTGAAATGAGGAAATTCACATTTTCGCTTATACTTGTGTAAAATGCGCCTCTTTGGCACTTGTTGAAGTTATACGAGCTCGATGAAGGCGTGCTAGGAAAGTAACATTTCTCCTTCATTATAGCTTCAGTCGCCAGACTCAGGTCGAGAGCAGATGTCGCAAATTTACTGTTCTCGAGTATTGTGCTACAGATTTATTTATTTCCTTTTTCCAAATCGATCTACATCATCTCAAATGACCCAGGAAATGGTTCGCGTCCAATACAAGCAATAAAAAAAAGTACCGGAGAAATAAATTTTTTAAAGTTTATGGAACTCATTCAAGAGCCGTGGATTTAAGCGCACAATACAACGTAGGGATAAATTTTCTTGCTGAATGGTTATGTTTGTTTGTTTTTTGCACATCGTACCCCACGTGGTCGGTACATCGTACCCCAAGTGGTCGGCACATCGTACCCTAAGTGGTCGGCACATCGTACCCTGAGTGGTCAGCACATCGTACCCCAAGTGGTCGGCACATCGTACCCTAAGTGGACGGCACATCGTACCCTACATCACAGGGAAACATTACCTTTAGACACGGGCATGATAAAGAAATTCGCTTGTTGCAGTGTAGCATTCACACTACCACGGGTAATTTTTGTTGCAGGTACATTGTACCCTGAAATGAGTTTTTAATTCTCACTTTGTTTTTTTTGTGCGATGCCTGAACTGAGATTTATATAATTTCCAAAACATTGAGGCTTAATTATAAAAAAGTTCCGGAATATTTAAAGTGAATTAGGAATAAAGAAGTGCAATAATTATTGTGGAATATGTCAATAACAAGTTTTTAAAAGAAGTACTCCGAGTTTGACTGGTGAGAAGTTTAAAAAATTCGAATAATTTCTATCATTCACCGCTTAGACATTTAGCCTCTAGAAAAGCTCATGCGGTTGAACTTTGTAACTTTTTCATTTTTTTTTTTATTGAACCTACCTTCATAGTTCTGTTTTTGAGGTGAATATTCAAACGGAAAGACAAAATCTGATATTTTGGAATTTCAAATAAGTATAAAAAAAAAAAGCATTTTCAGTTTTTAAAAGCAATTATCGCAAACATAGAAACAATTAAATGAAAATTAATTGAAAAAGCTCTCTTCGTTCATAGCCTGTAACAATTCTTATAAATAACAACCTTCAATTGATAGATGAATTTTTAACCAAATTGGGAAATTTTTAACTGAAAAAGTAAAATCCTCAACCAAAACCGAATAATTTTAATCAAACAGTTGCATTGTTCAACAAAAAAGATGAAATTTCGACCAAACGACCAATGAATTTCAAAGCAGAAAAGACAAATTTTCAACTATAACAAAGATAAATTTTGTACCAAATTTTCAACAAAAAAGATACTCGTAAATTTTCAACGAAAAATATAGTCCAAATATATATTAAATAAAGAAGAATACTTTTTTAAAGGAATGAATAGTTAAATTTGTCAACAAAAGTGATAATTTTTAACTAAAATGATGAATTTTGAACCAAGAAAATTAATTTTTAACTAAGTAGTACAACTTTAATTCAAGTAGTGGAATTTTCGACTAAAAAAGATAAAAAATGTCAACATAAAATGGAATAGTTACCTAACTAGAAATAAAATTTGGATCAAAATAGAAAATTGTGTTTGCCCCAGTCCCGAATAAAATCGAAAACTCGATTCGACAAATTTTGAAAATAATTGTTTTTGCGTTGTATTTTTATTATTGAAACAGACTTATTGAAAAAAAGCTATCTGTAAATGGGTTGAGTTTTCAACCCAAAAAAGATAAATTTTCAATCAAAAATGCAACTGTTACATTTGCAAATTAAAAATTTATTTTTCAAATAAATAGTTGAATTTTCAACGCAAAAGATCGATTTTCTACCCAAAAAGACCAATTCTCAAGGAAATACATTAATTTTCAATTGAAATAAATAAATTTTGAATCAAAAATGGAAAATTTATCCATTTTAGTAAAAAAATTAATTTTTGACCAAACAAGATAAATGATCAACGAAGTAGTTCAATAATTTGTTATGTTAAATGGTGTCGACCAGTGAGGCTTTGAATAAATCAAGATGTTAAATTATTTTCGATTAATTGTTCATTTTGTAATAATAAATATTACATATTTCTATCAAAACAGATCAATTTTCGACAAAAAATGGAATAGTTAAATTTTCAGTTGAAGAAATAGATTTTCAATCAGAAAGATAAAGTTTCAACTACTGAGATTACCTTTCTACCAAAAATTCGCATTTTCAACAAAATAGTTGAATTTTCACCTACAACAGATAAATTTTCAATTTAAAAAAGAATAATTACATTTTTAATTTAAAAAATTAATTTTCAATCATACCGATGAACTTTTAACCAAGCAGATTACATTTCTATAAAAAAAAGATCAATATTTCTGAGAAAAAATGAAAAAGTTCAATTTTCAGATTCGAAAATCAACTTTCAATTTAAAAAAGAACTAAATCTCGACCAAAGTTATAAATTTGCTACCAAAAAGATAATTTTTCAACCAAGAAGATTCATTCTCAACCAAAAAGAGTAATTTTTAACGAAACACATACATTTTTAACGAAATATTTGAATTTAAGGAATTTTTAAGCTGAAAGCTAAATTTTCAACCAAAAAAATTAATTTTCGAAAAAAAAAAAATGAATAAGTTACCAAAAAGAAGAACATTCTGCGAAAAAAGAAGAATTTTCAACAAAATTACAAAAAAGAACATAGTTTTTAACAAGATAGTTAAATTTTCTACAAAAAAAGGTTTTTCAACTAAAAAAATTAATTTTCAACCAAGAAAAAGATTAATTAACAAAATAGTTTTACTTCCAACAAAGTATGTAGTTGAATTTTCAACCAAAAAAAGATGCATTCTCAACGAAAAATGTGATAGTTGATGGCTTAACAAAAAACATTTTCATTTTAAATTAAAAGCAGTTTAATTAAAAGAAAAGACAAATTTTTGGTTAAAATTTCATTTCTTTGGCTGAAAATTGTTTTTTTTTTTATTGAAAAGTAATTTTTTAAACTAAAAATTTTACTATTCCATATTCAAATATTTTTTGGACGAAAATTCAATTACTTTTTATGAACTTTTGTCTTCTTAATTTGAAAATTCATCTATTTTAGTAGAAATTGCATCTTTCTTAGATAAAAATGTTACCGTATTGTTAAAAATTCAACAATTTTGTTAAGAAGTCTTCTTTTTGGTTGAAAATTCAACTATTTTGTTGAAAATTCGTCTTTTTGAATTGAAAATTTAAGAATCTTCATATAAAATTTACTTCTTATTTAAAACTTACTGAAATCTTTTTTGGATAAAAATTCACCTATTTTGTTTGTTTGTTAATTTGTGTTTTTAATTTAATGATTTATATATTTTAATAAAAATGGCATCTTTCTTGAATAAGACTGCAACTGTTTGATTTAAAATTCAAAAATGTTGTTAAAAAGTCATCCTTTTTGGTGAAAAATTCAACTGTTTTGTTGAAAATTTAACTATTTCGTAGAAAATTTATTTATTGCTTAAAATTCATATTTTGGCGTTGAAAAGTCAACTAAAATCTGTTTTGGATAAAAATTGAACTAATTTTGGAAAATCTGTATTTTTGATTTAAAAATTCATCTATCTTAGTAGAAATTGCTTTTTTAAAATAAAAATGCAACTATTTGGTTGAGAATGCAACAAATTTGTTAAATTCATCCTTTTTGGCTGAAAATTCAACTATTTCGTTGAAAATTCGTCTTTTTGGGAAATTCAAGTATCTTCCTAGAAAAATTTCTTCTTGTTTAAAATTCATATTTTGGTGTTGAAATGTTAACTGAAATCTTTTTTGAATTAAAATTCAAATTTTTTTTTGAAAATGGGTCTTTTTGACTTTAGAATTTATCTGTCTTAGTAGAAATTTAACCTTGTTGGATAAAAATGCAACTATCTGGTGAAAAATTAATCCTCTTTACTTGATGATTCAACTATTTTGTTTGAAAATATTTGTTGAAACATGTTGTTTAAAAAAAATCATTTTTTTGAAGTTTCAGATTTTGAGTTGAAAGATCACCTCTTTGGTTGAAAGATGAACTATTTTGTTGAAAATTGATCTTTTTTAATTGAAAATTCAATTGCGTGGGTAGAAGTTTAACTACTTTGTTGAAATTTTATTATTTTTTTGAATGAAGGTTTATCTCTCTGGTTGAAAATTCAACTATTTTAATGAAAATGAATTTTTTTGCTGCAAATTCCTATTTTCTAGTCGAAAACTCAATTTTTATACAGAAAATTTCATCTTTTGGCTTAAAGATTCAACAGTTAAGGTGAACCTTTTTTCTTTCTTGACAGAAAAATGTTTATTTGTTAAAAATTCGTCTTTTTGGTTAAAAATTCTTTTTTTTTTCAATTAAACTCCATCTTTTTGGGTTGTAAATTCGTTTATTTTGTTGCAAATTTAATTATTTTGTTGAAAATTCAAGTATTTTGTTGAAAAGCCATATTTTATGGTGGAAAAGTCATTTTTTTGTTTGAAATAAATAAATTAATTTGAAAGCATTAAATGTCTATCTGAAATATTGTTTTATTCCGTTTATAAAGGATCCTCTGTTGAAAATATTATAAGAATGAAATGCTGGTATTCAAAGGTTAATGGTCAGGGAAAATAAAAAATGGGTTAATCAAAAATCATAGAATTTTGAAAATGAAGTTTTCACCCTGCTAAAAAAAATATCTCAAATACCAAAAATTTTCATTAGTTTCAAGTCCCATATCTTATTGTTTATGGAAACCATAAATTACGTATAATAGGGGGGGGGGGATATTTTTTTACAATCCGTTACGTAATTTACGTACGGCTCCCAACTGGTGATGCACATGTACAACAGAACATTAAGGCCATGTGATGAGTTGGTCACATGACCAGATTCCTACCTTACCAGCACTTTGTTTATTTCCTAACTTATTTTCACACAAAGCGCCACATCGAGTTGACAATTTAGGATACTAAATAAGAAGCACAAAGAAAGGTGTGTCTCGTCCTGAATTTTTATAATTATGAAAAAAGTTTTTTTTGTAAATAATTTTTTTTCCTTCTTTCATGATTATTAAAATTTAGGACCAGACCCAACTTTCTCAGTGCTTCTTATTTATTATTCCAAAATTTCAACTCGATGTGGCTATTCGTGTGAAAATAAGTTAGGAAATAAAAAAAGTGTCGGTAAGGTAGGAATCCGGTCACGTGACCCACTCGTCACATGGCCTTAAGGCAATAATTTTTTCAAAGCTAATTTGAGAACAAAATACACAAACTTGTGTCAACGACCAGCCCGCGTTTGCTCATGCCATTAATTAGGTCTAACGTTAGTCAGTTTATAGTTACTTTTTCGAAATAACATTGCGTTTTTTTTGCATCCTTCATGATTAACTCGATGATTAACTTACATCATGACTTTTTCCCTCGGTCTCGGAATGATCAGCCACAATCGTTTTTTATTGCATGCAAAGCTTTAAAATAAAATACTTTATGGCGAATCTGCGAGAAAGTTATGACGTATATTGTGCATATGTGCGCTGTTTATGAGCGTGATGTACTTTATCTTCGTAAAAATAAGTATCGAAGCGCTCTTAAACAGAAGTATCTGACGCATAGTGTTTGATATACTTTTTCTTGTAATAATCAAAAGTAATAGAGGAATTCGTTTCTTGATGGGCAGGATATAAATTTAAGTTGGACGTAATACTGATATTTTTATTTTTACTAGTCAATAAACAAGCGCCATGCGCGCGATTATTGAATATTTCCATATCGACTTAAAGTGAATGTATAGAATTCCTGAAAATAAAACAAGAATTCAACGATCAAATTTGGATATCCACCACAAAATGCTTCTATTGCAATTCCTAAGAACAAAAAAAATTTGTTTATTTGGATAAAAATAAAAAAGAGGAAAGAAAAATGAGAAGGCAACCAACCAAATCCCCTTTCTCCTCTTTTCTATTTCTTTCGTCTTTTTTATTTTTATTATTATCAAATCACAATATGAAAGCATTCATAACATTTACCAACGTTTCGGTGTTCATACAGCACCCTTATCAAGTTAAGAAAAATTAGTAATAAACACATCAGAAATAAGAGAAAGTCAAGATTAAAACATCAGATCTTCCTTAATCGAAGATTTTCAAAGAATGATAAAAAAACTGAGAAGAAACTTTATATTCTGATTGATCAACAAAATAATGTTCACAGGCAAAATTTTAATTTACACAAGATTTTGGAAGACGATAGGGATCCTTGGTTTGTAAATTTGGCAGATATTCAAATTCCTGATTCAGTTACAGATATTATAAGATTAGGTAAAGGTTTCAGTAACCATGTCATAAAATCTAAGTCGAAACAAATGATGGAAATAGTCAAAGATGTTGAATCCAGTATCAACAAAATTCCAATATTAGATTAGCAAGATTTCCGAAACAAGATTTTACACTTGTCAAAGAGCTTTGTTGATAAGAATTGTTTGCACATTAGTAGCATTGATGTTAAGATTTCTGAAGGATTCATGATAACGAACGGTTTCCTTAAAAACAGTGCTGATATAATTTCCATGAATGCTGATAAAGGAAATATTACAGTTTGTATGAAGAAATCAGATTATATTAGGGATATGGAGGATTTACTTTCCAATCGTGATAACTTTGATTTCTTGAATGAAAATTCGTTAAAACAGTTAAGAAGAGACACTCTCAAAATTCTAGACAATTGGAGAAAGAAAGGACTTTTAGGAAAATATATAAGATGGACTAATATAAATACCGAAGATACAGATCTTGCCAGATGTTATGGTTTGAGAAAGATTCATAAAGATGGCTATCCTTTGAGAAGAGTCATTTCAACTATTAACACCCCCACCACATTTTTCAGAACAAAACTTTAATTTGATACTTAAAAACTCCATTGCAACTTCAAAATAAAATATCAAAAATAGCTAAGAATTCAAAAAAAATTATTATTCATAAAACTGTTCCTGATGACCATGCAATGATTTCTTTGGATGTTGTTGCAATTTTTCCGAGTACACCCCTTGAATTAGTTAAACAGGCAATTTTAAATAGATGGGACAATATAAATACACGTGCTCGATTAAGTCAAAAAGATTTTATTAAAGGGATAGTTTTTATTATAAACTCAACTCATTTTATATTCAATGGATCCTTTTATAGGCAAAAGTTTGGTACTCCCATTGGTTCAGTCGTTTCTCCAATTTTATCAGAAATAGTTACGGAGGATTTGGAGGTCTTTGCTTTCGAAAAGATAAATCTTGTTTTTCCCTTTCACTTTTGGTATGTTGATGACACCTTATTACGTGTTCCTCTAGCAAAGTTGCAGGCAGTTATCAAAGCTTTTAAGGTAAACGTCCCAGTAATCGTCACCATAAGAGATTTCATTGGCTTCAAATATTTAGAAAATTGTTTTGGAAGGATTAGTTAAAAAATGATTGGTACTGATTGAAGCATTGAACATCCTAGAATAGTATAAAAATTGTGTTTACATTAAATTTAATATTACTTCTTATTTATCAAAAATTAAAAGTCAAAAAGCACCGATGTCCCAGTTATCGTAAGTTCCAAATCTGCCATGTACTAGTAATCGTGAGTCGTTGTCCCAGTCTTCGTGAAAAAGGTTAAGTTTTCTTGATATCAGTTTTTAGTGACCTGGAGGTGTATTTCAAGTGTATTCTTGCATTTTAAGTATACTTTAATGAAATGAAAGATGTATTGTTAGTTTTATATTGATTGAGGGATTGAGACCTCCGAGATGAAATACGTCGAAACATAACCTCAAAATCGAATCTTCTGATAGTTCCAATACGTCTGATGGAAATTATAATAATTAATCATAATCAAAATGAATTTTCTTTTAAAATTTTTAGTTTTTATTTCAATTAAAAATATTTTCGGATAAAATTAACATTATATTTATAAGAAATAAAGTGGTCTCAAAAATAAAATAAAGTTTGAAAAATAATATTGAGTTGTACAAAGTCATATAACTTAACTTTGTTCTATAAAATGGCTAAGTACAACATAATTACACGAGATACAAAAATTTACACACTGGTTATTTGTATAATCAACTTTTTTGCAACATAAATTATAAACACAATGACCAAATTTGATAAATTGCAGTGACTAAAAAAATCATGTGTATTTGGAGGTTATGTTCTGTTGACGTAGTCAAAACATTAAAACTATCAACAATTATATATCTGTTACACATTTTTCTTTATATTATGCAGTATGGATTAATGTTAGCTAATGAAAAACTACTCAATAAATATTAACTTTACTGAAAAATGATAATAAACTAAAAATTGATAATGAAATCACTAAAGTCATCAGTTCTCCGATTTAATTTCACGCCTTTTTGAAATTAATTAAATCATTATTCATAACGAAATATGGAAATAAAATTTTGACAGATTCGTCCTAGTCTTCGCGACCCGTCACGATTACTCGAGCAACCATGCTTTTGAAATGTCCCTATAATATTGACCGATATTTATCGAACGAGAAGGTACTAAATGAAGATTTTACCGAATTTTATGAAAAAAATGATCTCTTATTACAAAAAATAATTTTCGTCCTGTTCAAGTAATTTCTTGGCATATTAAAAGCTTAAGCAAAGAAACGTGTTTCCTAACCTAATGTGAAGCTATTTTCCACGTTTCGTGATTCATCGCCGCCGGCAATGAATCCTTTTTTTTACCCATGTGCACTATTTGTACAAAAAAACTAATTTGGTTTCCACAACAAGCACTGTTCAAACTTATTAAAAAATATTTTAGCAATGTATTTTCATACAGAAAATACTTACTTCTGGCATTTACACCTCAAAACTGACGATTACTGGGATCGCCACGATTACTGGGACATCTTAACAGTTTTCCAAAACTTCAATTTACCCATGAAATAGAGAAAAATAATAAAATCAGTTTTTTGGACATAGAAGTAATTAAAGGTCAGGATGGTGGTATTATTACCAATTGGTATAGGAAAAGTACATATTCAGGTAGAATTTTGAACTTCTTTTCGGCTCATCATTTTCAAAACAAAATTGCAGTAATCATAAACTTAGTTCACAGAGCTCTAGGTTTGTCCCACATTCCATTTCACAAAAAGAATTTGAATATTGTTAGGAATATCCTTTTTCTTAATCATTACCCACAAAAGTTGATTGAGAAACATATTATAATTAGAATTCAACAAATCAAAAACAAACAAAATAAAATTTTATCTACAGATAACCAGAAGGAATTGAGAGAATATAGTTCTTTTAATACTTTTGTTCTCCTGTTTTTTGGTAAAATTTTGAAAACTATTTAATTTATGTTGAGAAAATTTAATATTCATACTATTTTCCGTATACCATTTAAAATGGATTTAAAAATAACTTTTTGTGAAGATCCTTTGTATAAATTTGAAAAGGGTGGTGTTGTTTACAAGATCACTTGCCAGATCTGTAAGATGACTTACGTGGGACAGACTGACAGACAGTGGGCAGTTTCGTTTATCAGTTATACAGTTTTATTGGGGGTTTTATTTTTTATAAATTTTTTTATCAGGGAAAAAGTCGATTTTTTCGAAAATGGGTTACTAATCGCAAATAGTGTTTTGAAAAATCAGTTGTCATATCAACTCTAATAATCTCCTTATTAGGTATAATTATTTTAATGTAAACAAATATTTGTATTATTTTCATAAGGTTTGTAGCGAATGAACCGCAAGTAGCCAATTTCTAATTGGCTAAAAACGTTTTTTATAATAGTTTTATCGTTATACAGTTATCGTGCGCGAAGCGCGAGAACCAACAGTCGTGCGCCCTAGGCGCTTTCAAACGCACGAAAATTCAATTTCCAATTTTTTTGAATTTTTTTCAACTTTCCACAGTTGGGAATTTAATTGTTGAAAGTTGAAGAAAATCGAATTTTTAAATGTTGAAAGTTCAATTTTAAGTTTTCTTCAATTTTCAACAATCGAATATTCAACTAGTAAAAATTCAACTGACGAAACTGACAGTGGGACATGTTGACCATGTGTTTGACTGGGAAAATGTTGAAATTTTACATGTTAGAGAATTCATGGAGATGCTTTATATTAAAAAAATGCAAATTTGGATCATAAGAATATATTATACATACCTTGTAGTTTCCAAAATTATACCTGATGAGGGGATCTAAATTGGCCCAGAAACATGTTGGTTCCCTGGTAGTATAAAAAAGACGGATAAAGGAAAAAGTGAGAGGTTGGTTTTGGTTGACTTTCTCTCTTTTTCTCCCTCTTTTTTCTTTTGGTTATTTTTGTCTCTAATGAGCCGAAAAGTGAGGTAGTTTAGAAATCTGTTTTTTTAAATCTGAATCTTTTTCATGCTCATTTTGCATAAAATTATTCACGATAAAATGGTTTTTTGTTCGATCTTAATTTAAAAATTTTTAAATAGAGACACTAAACAAATGATTCGTCCCAATCTGCAGGGTTTGTTTATAATTATTTTCTGATTTCTTTTAACAGAGTCTAAATAATTTTACCTCAATTTCTTGAAAGAAATCTTTTCATCTAAAATTTTTGTAATAAGAATGCATTAAATATCAGCTATTTTAGAAATACATGATTTTTACATTTTTTTACATTTTACAAAAATACATTTTTTTACCTTGATAAGGTTGCTGTATGAGCACCAAAACGTTGGTAAATATTATAAATGCTTTCATATTGTGATTTGATAACAATAAAAATAAAAAAGACGAAAGAAATAAAAAAGAGAAGGAAGAGGATTTCGTTGGTTGCCTTCTCATTTTTCTTTCCTCTTTTTGTCCAAAGAAACAAATTTTTTTTGTTCTTTGGAATTGCAATAGGAACATTCCGTGGTGGTTGTCCAAATTTTATCGTTGGATTCTTGTTTTATTTTGAGGAATTTTATACATTAACTTGAGTATTGGACGTTAAATAGGATTTTGAATTTGATTTTAATCTAAGTTAAAATTCTTAAATTTGAACTAAAAGTGGCTCAATTTTTCAGAAATACGTATTGTTAATTAATTAGGCATTTCACTTGCAATTTATAATACTTAAAATGTAGCACTATATCAGAAATTGGCTACTTGCGGTTCATTGGCTACAAACCTTATGAAAATAATACAAATATTTGCTTATATTAAAATAATTATACCTAATAAGGAGATTATTAGAGTTGATATGACAATTGATTTGTCAAAACACTATTTGCGATTAGTAACCCATTTTCAAAAAAAATCGACTTTTATCCTCATTTCCTTATTTTATTAATTGAAATTTTTAATAATTAATTTATCGTGTAAAATTTAGTACATATAATATTTTTAGCGTTTTTTACATTCTCATCAGAGAAGGTATTAGATTTGTGCAAAATTTGACCCTCCCCATACGTTTTTGTCAAATGTCCACATTTTGAGACCCTCTGAACACGAAAAACAGCTTTTCGAGAATGTGTCTGTGGCTGCGTGTTAGTGTGTTAGTATGTTAGTTTGTCAGTGTGTCTGTAGATTTTTAGTTTGTTAGCACGATGACTTTCGAAAGAATTGACAGAATGGATTGACCTTTTGTATACTTGTTCGTTAAAGCCGAAAGAGCTTTAACAAAAGAGAATTCACAATCGCCAAATTACAGTTTTTGATGTTCTAACCTTTAATTTTAAATGGTCTTTGCACAAATGTGGGAAAAATACAAAGACTGAGTGCGAAGCGCGAGGTAAACACATTTACGAGCGCGAAGCGCGAGAACCAACAGTCGTGCGCCCTAGGCGCGTTCAAACGCACGAAAATTCAATTTCCAATTTTTTTGAATTTTTTTCAACTTTCCACAGTTGGGAATTTATTTGTTGAAAGTTGAAGAAAATCGAATTTTTAAATGTTGAAAGTTCAATTTTAAGTTTTCTTCAATTTTCAACAATCGAATATTCAACTAGTAAAAATTCAACTGACGAAAATTGAAAATTCAACTATGTATTGAAAACTCAATTTTCAATTTTGAGGCCTATGTAACGCTTTTTTCTATGTATGTGTATGTTACTTTGACATTAGTGTAACGCACGAGATGCCCCCCCCCTCCCTAAAAGCTTTTCGTATTTCTTAAGAGGTCCCTTTTTTATTTTCAACAGTTGGATATTCAACTATTGAAAATTGAAAAAAATTAAAAATTGAATTTTCAACTGTTGAATTTTTAGTAGTTAAAAATTGAAGAAAACTTCAAATAACATTTTTCCGACTGTTCAATTTTCAGTTTTCTTCAATTTTCAACTACTAAGCATTCCATTGTTGAAACTTCAATTTACAGTTTTTCTAAATTTTTAAAGTTTTCCACATTTGAAAACGGAATTGTTGAGAATGGAAGAAAATTGAATAATAAAATGTTGAACATTCAATTTTAAGTTTTATTCAATTTTCAACTAAAAATAAATTTTCATTTGTTGAGAATTCATTTTTTTTTATTTTCAACAGTTGGAAATTCAACTGTTGCAAATTCAAGAGAATTGATAGATGAAATTTTGATGGTTGAATATTTATCTGTTCAAAATTGATGAAAGCTTAAAATTGAACTTTCAAAAGTTCCAATATTTTTTTTCCAACTGTTGAATTTTCTTCAATTTTCAACTACTCAAAATGAAATTCTTGAAAATTGAGTTTATAGTTTATTTGTTGTTTTTGACAGTTCGAAATTCAACTGTTGTAAATCAAAGAAAATGGATAGTCGAATTTTTGGTACTTAAAAACGCAAATGTTGAAAATTTTTAAAAATTTCAAATAAAATTTTTCCAACTGTTTGATTTTTTTACAATTTTCAACTACTAAGAATGAAATTCTTGAAAACTGAATTTAAAATTTTTTTATTTTCATCACTTTCAAGTTCAACTGTTAAAAATTGAAGAAAATTGACACTTGAATTTTTGGTACATAGTTGACAATTCAACTCTTAAAAATTGATGACAGCTTAAAATTGAACTTTTATAAGTTAGAATTTTAATTTTCTTCAATTTCAAAATTGTTAAAAATTTAATGTCGAAGATTCAAATTTAGAATTTATAGTAGTTGAAAACTCAACTGTTAAAAATGGAAGAAAACTTTAAAAATATATAGAATTTGAACATTCCCGATATTGAATAATTCCGGAAATAAAACTGACATCATGAAATATCCGACACGATAAAATTACTGACGCATGAATATTTTCGAATAATAAAATTCCCGGATCTAAACATTAAAAAACTGTTTTAGTTACGAATAATAAAATAATTGATGCAATTTTATTTCTGGAATTTTCAAGTTCGGTAAATTTTAAATTGTCGACAATTTTCTAATTTGCGTAATTTTTTTTTCATGTTTCAAAATTTCAAAAAAATATACTATTGGTTAAGAAATTGAAAAAGAAATTTGAATTTAGAACTTCTTGAAAATGTGCAAAAAGTATGTTTTTTCACACTTTTATTGGAAAAAGATTTTCAATTTTTTTACGAATTTGTAACACTTCAAACATCACAAGCGGGTAGACTTTTTATAAGTGATTGTACTTAATAGTGAATTATACAATTTTTGATTATTTTCACACAGTATAAACGTTTAATAAATAATCGAATCAAAATTTGATTTTGCAATGAAAAGATTTTCAAAACTTATTTTTGTTACTGTAAGACAAAAAATATAATCAAATGGTATGAAAAAGAAATTTTGAAGTACAAATTAAAAAAATTTTGAGAAAATCAGGGCAGGCATTTTTTGGGAATCAAGTTAATTTTTTTTTTTTAATTTAAAGAAATAAGTAGCCGAAGGTTAAAAAAAGTCAACGCACTGCTGACACTGAGCTGTGGACAGGCTCATTAATTTATGAGTTTCCAAGATATGAATAATTTGAATAAATTCCTTGTCAAGTTAAGACGGAAATTTATATAGACACAATTAACCTTTTGCGATACGTTTTTCTCAAACTCTAAAAAATGAAGGCCGTTTGCACTTTGTTCCTCGCTTTTGCAGTTTTATTTGATTTTATGGGTAAATATATAATATTGTTCTATATAAAAAATTTCATCTACTTCATACAAAAATCTCAAAAATTTTTTATCTTAAATTCAGACAAATTCAGATTTTTTTTTAGCTTTATAATCCGACGAAGATGAAATTCATTAGCTTCCAGATTTTGAAAGCTGTGTAAAACATTTGATAGAAATTTTTTTCCCCTGACCGATAATGTTTTTTTTTGTTTATTTTAAATTAATTTTGTTCTTGTTACAAAAGAGCGAATTATAGTTTATGTCTGGTTAGGTTTTCCATAATAAATTTTATGTTAATATTTTGATACTAACAAATTAAAATTTGTGCTTCACATTATTTATCTTTATTTATCTTTATTTATCTCTTTATTTATTATCTTAAATTTTAATTGTTGATAGTTAAGTTAATTTTGTAAACTGAAATCGTTTAAACTAATAATTAATAAAATAATTGACTTTAACCTTGAATGTAAAAAAATATAAACCGCTGTATTTATTTGTGATTTTACGAACTAAAATTGAAGTTTTCTTAATAGAAGCACATTAACATTTTCTTTAAACTTTCTAAGGCGCTATTGATTGATAAAGAAGGGTCATTGAAAGTTGGACAGTAGTTCAATCCACGCGTCTCGAAGACGCGAACAATTACGTTAAATGCAGTACTGTTATATTGTCAATATAAAAAAAATAAATCCTCTTAGAGACATCGTAAATAATTTTGTTAACAAATTTTAAAACGATATTGGTCAGTCATGGTAGGTCATAAAAGGTTCTTTAATTAGACAATCGACGCCTCTCGAAAACGCGAACAAATATGCCATATACATTACTGTTGTATTCCCAATATTAAAAAAATTTTCCTCGGGTCAACAAGATAAAAAAAATATTTTTTTAATTTTATAAATCGGTATTGCTAGATGATAAAAGGTCATGGAGGGTACGTCAATAGATCATTCGACGTGTCTCTAAGACGCGAACAAATATGTCGGATACAGTACTCCTAATATGAGGCAAAAGTTTTTCCCACATAAATAGAATACACAAAAGTTTTTGAAACTTCATAAATCGGTACTGGTAGGTCATAAAAGATTCAGCAATAGGTCGATTGATGCATCTCGAAGATGCGAACAAAAACACTGAATATCGTATTGTTGTATTTTGAATATCAAAACAGTTTCTTTCAGGGTAATTTTTTAAGTTACTCTGTTTATTCAATATCATTTCTCAGTTGATACGTTTTTTTATGACATTAAATACTTGGAAAAAAGAAAAAACCGTTCCACTTTTTGACTTTTGATATCATTTTCAGTAAGAATATTTGATTCCATTGTTAAAACCCATTGTAATTACAATTCTTGAATTTCAAGCAAAAGTGGAGTCTTTGAGCACCTTAGTTTATCATATAAAAAAATAGAAATTGAAACATTTTATGTCTGTCTTAAAAATTATCAGTTTTATATTTAAAGCAATGCAAATTTGGTAGATTCCCTAATTTCTCTAAAATCTGCGAATTTCTTGAATTCTCTGAAATCCTTGAATATTCTGAATTACCTGAATTCCTTGAATGTTTTGAATTCACAACATTTTTTCAGTTCTCTGAATTCCTTCAATTAACAAACGCTCTGAAATGTCTAAATTCGTTAAATTTCCTGAAATACTTTAATTTATTGAATATTCTGAATTCTCTTTATTTCTCGAATATTCATAATTCTCTGAATTTCTCTTGAAATTCTTTGAATTTCCTGAATATATGAAATTCCTTGAAATCTCTGAATTGCCTGAATTTCTGAAATTCTTTGAATTCCTTTGAATTCTTCCAATTCCATGAATTTCTTAAACTTTTGGAATTCCCTCAATTATCTGCATCCTCTGAATTCCCTGAATTCCCTGCATTTTCTGACATCCCCGAATTCTCTGACTTCCTTCAATTCTCAAAATTCCCTGAATTCTAAGAATTTCCTGAATTCTCTGAATTCCTTCAATTCTCTGAATTCCTTCAATTCTCTGATTTCCTTCAATTCTCTGAATTTATGAAATTCCTTGAAATCTCTGAATTCCCTGAATTTATGAAATTCTTTGAATTCCTTTGAATTCTTCCAATTCCATGAATTTCTTAAACTTTTGAAATTCACTCAATTATCTGCATCCTCTGAATTCCCTGAATTCCCTGCATTTTCTGACATCCCTGAATTCTCTGACTTCCTTAAATTCTCAAAATTCCCTGAATTCTAAGAATTTCCTGAATTCCTTCAATTCTCTGAATTCTCTGAATACTCTGAATTCTCTTAATTCTCTGAATCCCCTGACTTCTATGAAATCCTTGAATATTATAAATTTTTGAAATTCTTTGAATTATCTGAATTCCCTGAATTTATGAAATTCCTTGAAACCTCTGAATTCCCTGAATTTATGAAATTCTTTGAGTTCCGTGAATTCCCTTAAATTCTTTCAATTCCATGAATTTCTGAAATTTTCGGAATTCCCTCAATTATCTGCATCCTCGGAATTCCCTGAATTCTCTGACTTACTTGAATTCTCTAAATTCTCTGAATTCTACAAATTTCCTGAATTTTCTGAATTTCTTCAATTCTCAGAATTCCTTCAAATATCTGAATTCTCTGAATACTCTGAATTCTCTGAATCCCCTGGCTTCTACGAAATCCTTGAATATTTTGAATTCTTGAACGTCTTTGAATTCTCTGAATTCCCTGAATTTCTTTGAAGTCTCTGATTTCCCTGAATTTCTGAAATTCCTTGAATTCTCTGAATTCAAGGATTTTCTAAAATTCTTTGAATTCTATGAAATCCCTTGAATTCTCTCAATTCCAGGAATTTCTGAAATGCCCAGCATTCTCTGAATTCCCTGAATTCTCTAAATTTTATGAATTCTCTTTATTCACTGAATTCCTGAAATTTTTTGAATTCTCTGAATTCTCTTAACACTCTGAATTCTTTAAATTTTCATCAATTCCTCAAATTCCCTTAATGTTCTGAAATTGTCAGAATCCCCTGAATTCCTTGCATATTCTGTATTCCTGAATTTCCTTGAATTCTCAGAATTCCCTACATTTCCAAAATTTCTTGAATTTCTGAAATTCCTTGAATTCTCTAAAAATTTAATCAGTTTAATTAATTTATTAAATTTCTTTAATGCTCTGCAATCCTTGAAATTCTCTGAATTCCTGCAATATTCTGAATTCCGTGAATTCTATAAATTCCCCAACTGCTCTAGAATCCCCAAAATTCTCTGAATTCCCTAAAATCCTTGATTTTTCTTTCTCATAGAGGAAGCTTTGTAATGATAACATCTTCCAAAATTTTTAAATTCATTTAATTAAACCTTTCTCAATTTAAAAATGTCTAAGACAATGTTCTAAGCAATTGTCCTGATGTCTGCGAGGATATATGTGTTGGGATGTGTGTGTGTGTGCGTGGATGTCAGAAGAAGACAGAAGAATTTTTGAAAATATTAACTGCATTTTTTTTAACACATAATAATATTTTAAAAATCGGTTTTTTATAGTAAAACCTTTTTATTAGCATAATTCAAAGTTGATGGAAGAATATAAAAGATTCCTCGGTTCCAGACGAATCGATTTTCAAAGGGCAGCATGGGTGGTGGGGGATGTCAGGGACCAAATGCATACTCGAACAGTCGCCTTCGAGCATTTGCGGAGTAAATATCGCGCGAAAAGTAAACCCTTTTTTGAATCTTCCGTCACGTCCTCAAAATGGACCGCAGGCTCGAACAGCGCCAGTCAAAAGCAGCTGATCTGCTCATTGCATCAGCTCCGTACGCCTGCTTAATCATGGTGAAAGTCTCGGTTGCACAGTTTCCAAGTTTAACACAAAACTTCACCGCGCAGCGCTCCTCGTGCGTGCGGTCCATTTTGAGGGCGTGACGGAAGCCTACACAAAGGTTTACTTCTCGCGCAATATTTACTCCGCAAATTCTCGAAGGCGACAGTTCGAGCATGCATTCAGTTCCTGACATCCCCCACCACTCATCTTGCCCGTGAATCCCTCTATTGTTCCGTCTGGGCTATAGAAAGTCAGTCCTACTTCTCATGGAACTTTGAGAGCGTGCCGGAAGCGGGCAAAAAGGGTTTACTTCTCGCGCGATATTTACTCCGCAAATGATTGGTGGTAATTGTTCGAGCATGCATTTGGTTTCTGATATCCCCCACTACCCATCCTGCCCGTAAAAACACCCTCTATTGCTCCCTCTGAGCTATCGGATGTTAGTCCTACTACTTATCGAACAGACCCTGTATACTTTTCTTGTACCTCTTAATCTCTTTCCTATCCTTCCATCCACATATCTCTACTCCATAGCCTAACCATAGGCTAGTATGTATATTATTAGGTCTACAAATTGAATCTCGGCTTCCAAATTCTACTGGTCATAAATGCAGTTTGAATTTAAATAACACTCCCGTGACACATGTATTATCTAGGGCTATCTTTCAACTTTAAATTGAGCAATCAAACTTCACCCCATGACGCAGAAAACCCAAAATATCACTGCTATACGCGATTTCGCTCGAAAAGGAACATTTGAGGCACTGACTTCTTTTTGAATTCCAATTTTTTTAAACGCAGCTAAAGCAAAAGAAATGTTTTGTCTTCCTCTTGGTTGAAACGCCGTATCATGCAGCAGAGGCAAAAAGTTGTTCCAGCGGTTACAAGATGAAAAATTTGACCTTCATGATGATGAACGCCCTGGACAACCAAAAAAATAATTTCTTCGATCTGGAATTCGACAATTGCTAGACAGATGGCAACTATGTGTGGAAAGTGACTGAGATTACTTTGGTGTTCGAGTTTGTATTTATTTTTCCTGTCCAATCGATACGAAAAAGGCTGAGAATTAATTTGTAGACCCATAAATAACTACAAGTTTTATTTACATTTAAAACTTTCTCCGGATGTTTCAGCTTGCACCAGTCCAGTGCGGAACTTTTCAACTCAAGTTCCTGTTACCAAGGTTTTAAAACTTGATTCAATGGATTATAATGGTATTTACTACAGGGACCGATATTATATCTTACGTCCACTCGGCGGTGAAGTCGATTTCGTAAAAAGCGGCAATACTATAATTGGCAGAGGCGTCGGTACTGCTATTCATGCAATGCTTGATGGTCAAGGTCATGTGATTGTAATAGATTCTGGGATTCACAGACGAATTAATGACGAGGAAATAGCTCAATATAATATAATCAAACCTGTACCACCATCAGCACCATCATCTCCATCATCTCCATCATCATCATCATCATCATCATCGAACAAATCGCGTGATCGTTCCAGAAGTCCACCCAACAACCCTACCAGGACCTCCTTCATACAATTCCTCTGAGACTAAAATACACTTGCGCTTCTGATTCGAAAACGGATCAAAATTTTACAAGAAGTAAATTTTTCGACACCTATTCAAACTGTGGTCGAATAAAAAAATTTGAATCGGCTCAGAGTTTTCTATCTATATTGCTGACTCGATTCAACCTCTTTCAAATCGATTACATCTTGAGTCGGTTAGCACAATTCGACTCTTGACTCACGCTCTGAGTCAAGTCAAAATTTTTTGATTCAATCACCGCTTGAGTCCCTGTCGAAAATTTGACTCATGACTCACGCGATAAGTCGAGTCGGATTTTTTGACTTGATTCTCAGTTGAGTCAAATCGGATTACAGTCGGTTTAATTCCACTCACGCACATCACTACTCAGAAGTAATTCAAATTACATTAGGAATGATATGTATGATGTTTCTCAATTGAATAGCAATGTTTAATGGTTAATTACCTGCTTTTAACATTGTCAATCAACTTCAGATACAAAAATATATTTTGAAATGAGGAAAATATACCATTGCATCGAATAAATTTTTGAAAAAATGCGTTTTTATTTCGTGTCCTATTGATTGAAGCATGCTGTTCTGCTCGAAGGATGAACATTTCAAGATTGTCATTTAAACTAACAAATATGAAGTAGGAGTAAGTTGAACTATTATAGTCAGTCGGGATGTTAAATGAGTGAAATGCAAAAACAGTTTTAATTCAATACTCTCTTGTAGTTATTAAAAATATGAAAATGAATTTATTCACCTTTTATTTAGTGAATAATATATATAAATATAAAAAAATATTCATATGAATTGACACTTGAAAAACTGTATGAATTTTGTAAAAAATTCAGCTTCATAAAGTCAAAACTGTAAAATTTTCACTCTGGAATAAAAAAGGCAAATTTTTCATCTTTGTCAATAGCTACTGACAAAACTATCAAGCTGCTGACACAAAATTTTAACTGGATATAAACAGCATCATCATCTAGTGCCATTTTTCAGTAATTTACCATACCATCTTTAGTTAACAAATTGTAAGGATTTTATCAAAATTGCCTTTTCATTTTTTTCACGTCTATGAGGCAAATTCTGTGGTACCGATTAGCACATATTTGCGCAATTTATAATAACATTATTTCTTTAATGAATATAGCGTTTTTATGTAATGAAAATTTTTTTTTTACGCACAGTTACAGAATAATAATTTATATAATGATGAAAAAACAGTAGGCAGCATTACCTTAGACGAAGAGGGGCTAGAACATTTAACTTATTACGAGTATCTTAGAAGTTTATTCACTAATTATGGAAAGATAGATGATGAGATATCGAAGCGCATGAACGAGGTAGGTGCCTTTGCAAAAAGTACAAATATAACAGATGAAGCCAAAATTCCTGTGGGGTAGTGAGACCCGGACATACCAAGAAGACGATAGACCTAAGGTTAAGGCGCTCGGACAAAAAATGACTAGTCAGCCTGAACATCTAGATTGTCAGGCTGATAATATTTGAGCTTTCACTATGGAACAGCTCCCTAGATGGTGTAGCATACCATCCTTGTTGTGTCAACATGTTATGGTTAGCTTCACTGTCCAGTGTGTAAAGTTGACGATTCTAGAGTGTAAACCTGATTATTCCAGAAGTTTGAGCTTCATAAGCTCAGAGTGTTAAACTAATCATATCAGAAGATCAACTGCATTATCTGTTGTCCTTCTCCTACCTGCTAATGAGAGTAGGAAGGCCGACAGGCGGAAATTTAAATCATTAAATGAAACATGATGGCATATGCAAAAAAACTTTGACAACATATTACCTTGAGCACGAGAGGACAAGGAAACAGCGTCACTGCACTCAATCGAAACATTTTTAACACTCAAGAATTTGGAAAACGATATAAATGCGTATTACAAATCTCGAAAGTCTTGTTTCTTCCTCTACGAATTACGAAATTTTGAGCACGTTTTCGGTCGAAAATGTTGAACATGCGCACTGATTTATGAGTGACACCTTTGTCCTTAGTCCCTCGGAACTCTCGGAAGCATCAAATTTGACGTTTAACATCAAAACTAAAACCACTTCATCCACTCTCCACCATGTTCTCTACAGTTTCTCAACTCTTCACACATGTTCAAAATTTCATCAAGTGGTTTGAGCTAATCAAAAATTTGTGTAATACCGCAAACACGACGCCAAACATGAGTTGTTCCCACAATGCGTTTTGGTTGTGGCGTTTGCTCGCTCGGCTCTCGGCAAAAGTCGTGAAGTAGCCACTTCTGATTGACAATCCTAGAGAGTCGATTTGATTAACCTGATAGTGAGTCTAAAACACCTGTGGATATTGAAACAGACTATACGATTATGGTCCCCCTGAATAGGAAGACCAAATTATGGATGGTACTTGGTACTATCTAGAAGATCAAACTGACCATCTAAATTTTGAGACTCCAGGTTTGACTATCTATTTTTCTCCGAGCGGTTGGCATGAAATTCCTGCGGAATATATGCAGTTAAACGATGATGGACAAAGTCAGTATTGAGAGGATTTTCAAAGTATGTGGTTTACAGGAAGGTTTAGAGTAAAAGCCAGATTGGTGAAAATGTGCGAATGACACAATACAGCAACATGATATAAAGAGCCATTGAAATACAAGAGCTTGCATTAAAAAATGTATGGCTGTAGAGGAAGCGAAAGTTCAATGCTGAACAGGGATACGTGAAGATAAATGGTTGAGAACTATCAGACGAAGAGTGTCAGTAGAGTGATGAACACCTTAAAGGAATTACCTTGAATGGGCCCTCATGGAGAGTTTTGCTTAGTGATTGTGATTGGAATAAAGAGTGTGGATCTTACTATGGGATCATCAGTCAGTTTGCGTAGTTTTAGGGCAAGAAGCAAGACTATTCAATTCTTTGATGATGCTAGATGTATAAAAATCGTGTTCTTCCTCAAGTCTTTTGTAGAAACCTTTGTCGTTATTTGTGATGTTGTTTGTTTAAAGCCGTGAGGATGAGGCGTGGACTTATTGTATTTGAATAGGGTACAAAATATCTCTTATTGACAGCCCTTATTTATATAATATGTATATTTAATATCTAGAAGATTTAGTAACACTCAGCATTTTCTCAAGATGTTTCAGTTTGTTCAAGTCAAGGGCAGTATTCCTCTAATAATGTGTTTGTTACCAAGTTTTTGCACTTCAATTTCAAGTTCTATAATGGTATTTTCTACAGGGACCGTGATTATAAATTTTATAAAAAGGGGTAATGATACCATGGTATAGGTTTCGGTACATTCATGCAATGCTTGATGATCAGGGTCATGTGATTGTAATAAAATCCGGGGTAAACAGGAAAATTAGTGATGCAGAAATTACGCAATTTCATATGACTAAACCTGCTCCATCAGCATCACCATCTGATAATTTTCGTCATCCTTCCACAAGCCCCAAATACCCCACCATAAATTTCTTCAAAGACTTAAATACGATTTTCAATTCTAAAGATCTTTAAAATGGATCTGTTTCAAAAATGGAAGACATCAGTGTTCAGTAATTTAAATATTTACTAAATCGATTTTTGAGAGCAAAGTTAACACTCAATTTTGTTGTGTTATTTATTTCAAGTCACCTGTCCTTTAGTGTATGCCTCGCTTCAAGAACATCTTATTACGACATAAAATGCCAAATTATCTTATCAAATTTTTTCTTTGCTTCTCATTCCTCTAAGATAAAATTTGATGTTTAAACAAATTTACAGATTAATCAAAGCTGATTGAAATTAAAATTGTACAAAAGTCGATGTAGCTATTTCAATATTTATTTTAATTCACGATTAATAATTATATTTTGTAGTTCTCTAAGTTTAGGCGTATATGTTAATTTGATAATTAGGCAATCAAAGTTAAAAAAAAGACGTGATAAGCGTGCGTAGCTTTTAAAATTTCAATCCAACTTCAGATAAAAAAAAAACCTCTTTAAGACAATGTTTTTTTGAGTTAGTGCTGTAAGACAATCCCAGCTTTTATCACTACTTAAAGTCTTCATTATTTAAAAGCCCAAAAACTTCTTGACATACATAAAATACCTGAATTTTAAACTAACCAGTTGAGTTTTTAAATCAAAACGATCAACTTTTAACAATGAATGTTCAACCAAAAGAAAAGGAATTTTTAACAAAATAGTTAAATTTTCAACCAAAGTGATAAATCTTTGATGAAAAATAAATAAATCTCAACGAGAAGTGTAATAGTTGATATTTCCACGAAAAAATATTTTAATTTTCAATGAAAAACACTTGAGTTAAATAAAAAAATACGAATTTTCAACAAATTAGTTGAATCCTTTATCGTAACAGACTAATTTCCGAACTGAAAAGAAAAACTTTGAAGAATAGAGTTGAATTCTCAAGCAAGATTGTTCAGTTAATAAAGAAAAAAAATCTCACACAAAATGTTGAAATTTTAAGTGAAAAGGACGAATTTCCTGTAAAAAAGTTGCGTTTTCAACCCTAAAAAATGAATTTTCAACGATAACATTGAATTTACAACCCAGAAATAATAATTTTATGATAAAATAATTGAATTTTCAACCCAAAAAGGGCAAGTTTTTAACAAAATAAGTAAATTTTCAAATTAGAAAAACCAACTTTGAAGAGAATAGTTAAATTGTCAACCAAAGAAATGAATTTTCAACTAAAATTATGAATCTTCAACCGAGAAAAAATTTTTTTTTTAAATAATTGAAACTTCAAACCTGAAGATGAATTTTGTACCAAAAAAGAGAAATTTTCAACAAAATAGATGCGTTTTCACCTAAAAAAGATCAATTTGCAACAAAAAATAGAGTATATTAATTTTCAGTTAGAAAAAATAATTTTTCAACTAAATAAAAAAAATCAACTAAATAGTTGAACTTTAATCAAATGATAGGAATTTTCAACAAAGAAAATTAAATTTCTATCAAAAAGTATAAATTGTCGACAAAAAAATGAAATTGTGAATTTTCTGTTAACAAACGTAATTTTCAATAAAAAATAACTGTTTTTTAACACGAAAAAAAGAATTCCAAACCCAAGAGATAAGTTTTTAACGAAGCAGATTAAATTTATGCAAAAGAAAAATAAACTTTTAAGAAAACAGAAATTTTTAACCAAATATTTTAATTTTTGAAGGATTTTTCAACCTGATCGTTAAATTTTCAACCAAAGAAATAAATTTTCAACCAAAAAGATGAATTATTAATTGAGAAGATTAATATTCTACCAAAGAAGAATAATTTTTAAGAAAACATAAATTTTTAGGAAAATATTTCAATTTTTGAAGGAATTTTCAACGTGATAGTTAAATTTACAACCAAAAAAAAAACTTTTAACCAAAAAGATGAATTATTCATCAAGAAGACTAATATTCTATCACAAAAGACTAAGTTTGAACAAAATGCAGGAATTTTCAACCAAATATTTTAATTTTTGAACGAATTTTCAACCTGATAGTTGAATTTTCAAGCAAAGAAATAAATTTTCAATCAAAAAGATGAATTATTCACCAAGAAAATTAATATTCTCTCACAAAAGACGAAGTTTCTAAAAATACAGATATTTTCCAGAAAATAGTTGAATTTTCAACTGAAAAAGGCAAATTTTCAACCAAAAATGAAATTGTTAAATTTTCAGTTGAGAAAATTAATTTGCAACAAAATTCAGAAAATTCCAGATTTTTCCGCTTTTTCGAATAGGTATTCATTTGGAAAAGTATGGGAAACCTCTCAAGTGACGAGTTTTTGAGTGAAATGTTTCCTATTACATCAGGATCAAGGTCAAGGATCAGTTTCGGTTTTCAAGAATAATTATTTAAATTCAAATGTTGCAATGCAAATACAGAAAAATGGTTAATTTTCATCTAAAATAGAATTTTTGATTGTTATTTAAAAATAGAATTACTTGTTTTCATGTATACGTCCGGCTTGAATAAATAAAACGTTACATTATAAATCTTGAATTTTTCTCAGTTCCACCATGCTCATAAATTTTGAATTTTTCTTATCCTTGAACTTTAAAAATATGATTTTGATATAAAAAAAAATTTAACACATATGTGACAAATAGGTCCAAAAAATATATCAAGGCAGAATTTATATATTATTTCGGATGAACTATTTATCAGAATATTTCATCTCGAAACACCATGAAAATGTATACTTCATATTTCCTAAATACTAAAAAAATCATTAAATGTACGATGTCGAATTATTACATACGCGATGAGTCATATTTTATTAAAAAAAAATAATTTTCTAATTTAAAAAAATGGTAAGTATATAAAAAATGGTTTCATTCATATTGAAGATGATTTTGAATTTTTTTACAATCTCTCGCTTTAATTGAAGCCTCGGCAGAGATAACGTTGGATAAACATAAATCTATCTTGCTGCAATCTTTATGCAAACTGTGAGTAGATGATGAAATTGTTCGTAAAATGGCATAATTTGATGATATATACTGCAATCTAGAATAAAAAATCCTTTAGCAAGAATCTAAAATCAGATAACATTTTCTGTACAATCTACAACAAAATGTTGGAAAATGAACCAAGATTTTTTTCTAAAGAAAGGGTAATTAGAGCGCACATAGCGCGCACAATGTTTTAGTTCATTATATTTTATAACTTGCGCAACAGTAATGTACGAATACAACATTTTTATTTTTAATGTATGTGCATTTTTCCCTGAAACAAAACTTAGTTACCATTAAAATATGGTAAACCGAGTTTAGGGATATGGTAACCGAGTTCAGGGATATGGTAAACGTGTTTAGGGATATGGTAACCGAGTTTAGGGATATGGTAAACAAGTTTCGGGATATGGTCAACGAGTTTAGAGATATAGTAACAGAGTTCAAGAAGGTAACCGAGTTCAGGGATATGGTGACTGAGTTGAGGATGGTAACAAAGTTCAGGGATATGGTAAACGAGTTCAGGGATATAGTTAAACAGTTCATGGATGTGATAAACGAGTTTAGGGATATCGTAACAGAGTTAAGGGATATGGTAAAAGAGTTCAGGAATATGGTAAACCATTTCAGGGTTATGAAAACCGAGTTCAGAAATATGATAATCGAGTTTAGGAATATGGTAACCGAGTTTAGGGATATGGAAACCGAATTCAGGATGGTAACCGAGTTTAGGAATATGGTAAATAAGTTCAAGGATATGGTAACTGAGTTCAGGGATATAAGATATTATGTCAATATTTTATGAATAAACGAATAAGTATTCGTAACTGTACACCGAGACAAATTGTAAGCGGTACAATCTGGATTTTTATTTTTTGAATCGTAAATTATAAATCTTAGTATCTAGACTTCCGGCTTAATATCTTTATATTTTTGTGCCAAAAATGTGGACTCTCAAGCTGCGGTGCAAATAGCGTAATTGATTTACCATCAATGGAGATAAAATAAATGCCGTAAAATTTATTTTTTGGAACGTTAGACGGTAATTTATATGTAACTTACATCACATATCATAAATCTGTAGGTACTAATTCCATGCCTTTAAATGGAATCGAACAGATTGTTGACGCACAAACATCTTAAAAAAATTTTCCCCTCCAATTCAATCCATCATAAACACAGTAGAATATTCTGGAATGAGATGACCTCTTGTACATATATATTGAAGACATTTTCAGAATATTCATTAGTTACACTCCGATCACAAATTTTTCCATAAATTATTATCTTAGCTCCAGCTAGAAAAAATGACGATCATTCGTATTCTGTTGTTCGCTTCTGCATCCTTATTTGCATCTATTGGTAAATATGTAAAATTATTATATGAATATATATAATTTTTATTACAGGTCATGTTTTTTCGGAAAATATTTAAAGTCTATTTTCTAAAAAGAACCTACACTTATATTTTCTTGCCAACTTTTTGTTGAATTTGCACTCCTCTGAAATGCCTGGAAAACTTTCAAAATTTTCAAATCCCTTGAAATCTATCGGAAGTCATAAAAATTTTAGGAAATCTTCATTTTTTTTAAATCCTGTAAATCGCTCGAATATTGTGAAATTTCTTGAAACCTTCCAAATTTTCTGAAATTTATTAAATGTTGTGAAATCCCTAGAAATATTTTCTTTGAAAATCTTTAAACTCCCTTGAAATCCGTGAAATCCTTTGATATCAACCTGTAAAATCCCTCAATTTTTTTTAATCTTGTAAAATATCCTAGAATTTTTCAAATCCCTTGAAATACTTTAAAATCCTGCAGATTCTGACAATTTTTTTGGATTTCATACTTTTCTGAAATCACTGAAAAACTCCCCAATTTTCTTAAATCTCTTGAAATCTATCTGAATTCCTGATAATTTTATGAAATCTTTTAATTTACTTTCAAAACCTCTGATTCCCTCAAATACTGTAAAATTCCCTGCAACTAAAAAAAAGAGTTAAATTTTTAGTGAAAAAATTAATAAAAAAAGGATTTACGACAAAATAGTTCAATCTTCAACCAATAAAATGAATTCTTGAGAAAGTTCAATTTTCAGCCAATTAGTTAATTTTTCAACAAAATGAGATTAATTCACAATGAAAAATTCAATAGTTGAATTTTCAACTAAAATCGACCAATTCCTGATAATCTTGTGAAACCTTTTAATTTATTTTTGAATCCTATGAATCCCTCAAATATTGTGAAATTCTTTGAAATCTTTGAAAAAAATGAAAAATGTTAAATTTTTAGTGAAATAAATTAATTAAAAAATGAATGAATTTTCAACAAAAAATTTCTTCACCAATAAAATTAAATCTTAAGAATGTCGTACAATTTCCGACCAGTTAGTTAAATTTTCAACAAAATAAGATGAATAAATGAAGAATTCAATAGTTAAATTTTCAGCTAAAAATTATCTATTCCTGATAACCTTATGCAATCTTTTAATTTATTTTTAAATCCCATAAATTGCTTCAACTATTTTTGAATTCCTTGAAATTTTTGAAAAAAAGTGAAAAAGTTACATTTTCAATGAAAAGAAATATTTAAAAAAAAAAGGATTTTCAACAAGAATAGTCCAATCTTCAACCAATAAATTTTTTTCTATAATCCTAAGAAGTTCTTTGAAACCTGATTGAATCTTTTTATTTCCATTTTTTAATCTACTTTCTGAAAATTAAAAAAAAAGAAATTAACTGATTTCAAATTAGTGAAATGGAAATATCGTGCCTATAACAAATATTTTATGTGTTTCATAAAATTCAGGGCATAGTTCTCAATAAATAAAAGCTATTTTTAGAGGTGAAAGAATTTTTTGACCTAACTATGAAAATTCATTTTCAGACATAAAATGTCCTAGCGGACCCTCTAAGCAATTAACAAAAATTTAATGTATTGCAGTATTTATTTATCTGAAAAAAGAAATTTAAGGGGCAGCATTCGAAAAATAAAAGAAATTAAATTTTTATGGTGTGCCCGAATACGGCGAGAGCAAAATTTCTTTTTTTTTCAAGTACACGTGTCTAGTTCTTTTGCAATTAAATAGATAAGAAGAGATAATTGATGTCATAAATGGAAATTATATTCGTAAAAAAATGTTTAAAACTGTATTTATGAGCATAATAAATTAATTCAAACGTGAATCTCTCACTCAATATATCATCACATTTATTGAAAGATAAAATGTTGTAAAAAAAACGTCGGTAATGTAAACTGAAATAAATTTCATCGAGATAAGGCCTCAGATTCATTTGAGAAATTAAAAATTGTATCAATAGTAGCATAAAATTTTAAAAAAGTGCAATGCATTGTTTTAAATATAAAAACGAGGAGTTAATTCTTTTTGAATGAATATTTACTATTTACATTAAATAAAATCGCGTAAAATCCTTTCAAATTTTTTAAAATATCCTAAAAGCATTATAATCCGTTGATATTCTTTGATAAACACCGAAATCTGTTGAGATCTTCTGGGATTCATGGAAAAATCGTCAATTTTTTGAAATCCTTTCAAATCTTTGAAATCCCTTGAAATCCGTAGAAATCTATTTATCTTATAATTTTTTTTTTTAATTCTATAAATCCCTTACATCTGATGAAATACATTGGAACAGCTTAAAATTTCTGAAATCCCCGAATTCCCTAGAAATCCCTAGACGTCCCTGGAAATTTTATTTTATTTTATTTATTCCCTAAGGTTCTCTACAAATCTGTTAGAATCCCCTAAATCTTTGTAAATATTATTGATGTCCTGGATAGCTTTTCAAATACTTTGAAACTTTCTGAAATCCAAGTTAAATTCCTTGGAAATTTTTTGAAATACCCTAAAATCCTTGAAATTTTTTTAAAATACCTTAGAATCCTTGAAATTTTTGGTATTTGATAAAACCACTTAAATTTTCTGAGATCCCTAATAGAAATTCCACAAAAAATCGAATGAAATCCCGTAAAAGCTTTTGAAATCTATAGAATATCTTCAAAAATTCCTTAGAGAATGATGAAATTTTTGGAATCTTCTAGAATCCTATAAATCAGATAAAATCCCTCTAAAATCCCATAAAATCCTTAGAAATCCTTAGAAATCGCTCAATCTTACAATTTCTTTAAAAATCCTATGAACCCCTCAAATCTGGCAAACCAACATGAGAAGACTTGAAATCTCTGAAATCCCTGAAATCCCTACAAATCCCTAGACGTCCCTCAAAATTTAATTTAATTTATTCCCTAAGGTTCTCTAGAAATCTGTTAGAATCTCCTAAAATTTTGTAAATATGATTCATGTCCTGGATACCTTTTTAAATTACTTTGAAACTTTCTGAAATCCACGTCAAATTCCTTGGGATTTTTTAAAATACAGTAAAATCCTTGAAATTTTTTGAAATTGATAAACCTGCTTAAATCTCCTGAGATCCCTAATAGTAATCCCACAGAAATCGAATGAAATCCCGTAAAAGCTCTTGAAATATACGGAATATCTTCAAAAATTCCTTAGAAAATGATGAAATCTTTGAAATCTTTTCAAAATACTTAAAAAATGTCTGAAATCAAGTTTAATTCCTTGAGATTTTTTGAAATACACTAAAATCCTTGAAATTTTTTGAAATTGATAAAACCACTTGAATCTTCTGAGATCCCCAATAGAAATCCCACAAAAACCAAATGAAATCCCGTAAAAGCTCTTGAAATCTACAGAATATCTTCAAAATTTCCTTATAAAATGATGAAATCTTTGAAATCTTCTGAAATCCTACAAATCAGATAAAGCCCTTCAAACTCCCATAGAATCCTTAGAAATCCCTTAATCTTACAATTTCTTTAAAAATCCTATGAATCCCTGAAATCTGGTAAACTAGTTTAAGAAGGCTTGAAATCTCTGAAATCCCTACAAATCCCTAGACGTCACCAGAAATTTAATTTAATTTATTCCCTAAGGTTCTCTAGAAGTCTGTTGGAATCCCTTAAAAGATTTTAAATATCATTCATGTCCTGGATACCTTTTTAAAATACTTTGAACCTTTCTGAAATCCACGTTAAATTCCTTGGGAATTTTTAAAACACCCTAAAATCCTTGGAATTTTTTGAAATTGATAAAACCACAAAGCCAACAGCCATACCACGCTGAAAAACCAGTTCTCGTCAGATCACTGAAGTTAAGCAGCGTTGGGCGCGGTTAGCACTTGGATGGGTGACCATTCGAGAAAACTGAGTGCTGTTGGCACATCGTGGGTGTTGTGAGCCCACACTTGTAGTTATTTACTACAAGTTATCAACCTAGAAACACTACCCGAATCGGGTAGTGTCACGCCTACCCCGAAAGGGAAATGGCTTAATGGTATACATGAATGTTCTGAGATACCTGGTAGAAATCCCACAAAAATCGAATGAAATCCCGTAAAAGCTCTTGAAATATACGAAATATCTTCAAAAATTCCTTAGAAAATGATGAAATCTTTGAAATCTTTTCAAAATACTTAAAAAATGTCTGAAATGCAAGTTAAATTTCTTTGGATTTTTTTAAATACAATAAAATCCTTGAAATTTTTTGAAATTGATAAACCCACTCAAATCTTCTGAGATCCCTAATAGAAATCCCACAAAAATCGAAATGAATCCCGTAAAGCTCTTGAAATCTAGAGAATATCTTCAAAAATTCCTTAGAAAATGATAAAATCTTTGAAATCTTCTAAAATCCTACAAATCAGATAAAGCCCTTTAAACTCCCATAAATTCCTTAGAAATCCCTTAATCTTACAATTTCTTTAAAAATCCTATGAATCCCTGAAATACGGTAAACTAGTTTGAGTAGGCTTGAAATCTTTGAAATCTCTGAAATCCCCACAAATCCCTAGACGTCCCTAGAAATTTAATTTAATTCATTCCCAAAAGTTCTCTAGAAATCTGTTAGAATCCCTTGAAATATTGTAAATATCATTTATGTTCTGGATAACTTTATAAATTACTTTGAAACTATCTGAAATCCACGTTAAATTCCTTGGAATTTTTTGAAAATACCCTAAAATCCTTGATATTTTTTGAAATTGATAAAAACACTTTAATCTTCTGAGATCCCTTATAGTAATCCCACAGAAATCGAATAAAATCCCGTAAAAGCTCTTGAAATCTGTAGAATATCTTCAAAAATTCCTTAGAAAATAATGAAATCTTTGAAATCTTCTAAACTCCTATAAATCAGATAAATACCCTCTAAAATCCCTTAAAATCCTTAGAAATCCCTCAATCTTACAATTTCCTTAAAAATGAAATGAATTCCTCAAATCTGGCCAACTAGCTTGAGAAGGCTTGAAATCTCTGAAATCCCTGAAATACCTACAAACCCCTAGACGTCCCTAGAAATTTAATTTTATTTATTCCCTAAGGTTCTCTAGAAATTTGTTAGAATCCCCTAAAATTTTGTAAATATCATTAATGTCCTGGATATCTTTTCAAAATACTTTGAAGCTTTCTGAAATCCACGTTAAATTCCTTGGAATTTTTTGAAAATGCCCTAAAATCCTTGACATTATTTGAAATTGATAAAACTACTTAAATCTTCTGAGATCCCTAATAGTAAACCCACAAAAATCGAATGAAACTCCGTAAAAGCTCTTGAAATCTACAGAATATCTTCAGAAGTTCCTTAGAAAATTATGAAATCTTTGAAATCTTCTAAAATTCCTTAGAAAATGATGAAATTTTTGAAATCTTCTAAAATCTTATAAATCAGATAAAGCTCTCTAAACTCACTTGAAATCCTGAGAAATCCTTTTATCTTATAATTTCTTATAAAATCCTATAAATCCCTCAAATCTGGTGAAATATCTTGAAACAACTTGCTATCTCTGAAATCCTTAGAAATCCCTATACGTCCCTGAAAATTGTATTTCATTTTATTTATTTCCCCAGGTTGTCAAAAAATTTGTTAGAATTCCCTAAAATTGTTTAAATATCATTGATGTCCTGGATACCTTTATAAATTACTTCAAAACTTTCTGAAATCCACGTTAAATTCCTTGGGATTTTTGAAAATACCCTAAAATCCTTGAAATTTTTTGAAATTGATAAAACCACTTAAATCTTCTGAGATCCCTAATAGTAATCCCACAAAAATCGAATGAAATCCCGTAAAAGCTCCTGAAATCTACAGAATATCTTCAAAAATTCCTTAGAAAATGATGAAATCTTTGAAATCTTCTAAAATTCCTTAGAAAATGATAAAAGCTTTGCAATCTTCTAAAATTTCTTAGAAAATGATGAAATGTTTGAAATCTTCAGAAATCCTATACACCAGATAAAGCTCTCTAAAATCCCTTGAAATCCTTAGAAATCCCTTTATCTTATAATTTCTTATAAAATCATATGAATCCCTAAAATCTGGTGAAATACTTTGAAACAACTTGAAATCTCTGAAAGCCTCAGAAATACCTAGACGTCCCTGGACATTTTTTTTTATTTAATTCCTAAGGTTGTCTACAAAGCTTTCAGAATCCCCTAAAATTTTGTAAATATCATTGATGTCCTGGATATCTTTTTAAAATACTTTGAACCTTCCTGAAATCCACGGTTAATTCCTTGGGATTTTTTAAAATACACTAAAATCCTTGACATTTTTTGAAATTAATAAAACCACTTAAATCTTCTGTGGTCCCTAATAGTAATCCAAGAAAAATCGAGTGAAATCCCATAAAAGCTCTTGAAATCTACAGAATATCTTCAAAAATTCCTTAGGAAATGATGAAATCTCTGAAATCTTCTAAAATTCCTTAGAAAATGATGAAAGCTTTGCAATCTTCTAAAATTCCTCAGAAAATGATGAAATCTTCTAAAATCCTATAAATCAGATAAGGTTCTCTAAAATCCCTTGAAATCCTTAGAAATCCTTTCAGCTTATAATTTCTTATAAAATCCTATGAATCCCTACAATCTGGTGAAATATCTTGAAACAACTTGAAATCTCTGAAATCCTTAGAAATCCTACAAATCTGTTAAAATCCCCTAAAATTTGGTAAATATCATTGATGTCCTGGATACCTTTATAAATTACTTCAAAACTTTCTGAAATCCACGTTAAATTCCTTGGGATTTTTTAAAATACACTAAAATCCTTGACATTTTTTGAAATTAATAAAACCACTTAAATCTTCTGTGGTCCCTAATAGTAATCCAAGAAAAATCGAGTGAAATCCCATAAAAGCTCTTGAAATCTACAGAAAATCTTCAGAAATTCCTTAGAAAATGATCAAAATGTTTGAAATCTTCTAAAATTCCTTAGAAAATGATGAAAGCTTTGCAATCTTCTAAAATTCCTCAGAAAATGATGAAATCTTTCAAATCTTCTAAAATCCTATAAATCAGATAATGTTCTCTAAAATCCCTTGAAATCCTTAGAAATCCTTTTATCTTATAATTTCTTATAAAATCCTATGAATTTCTAAAATCTGGTGAAATATCTTGAAACAACTTGAAATCTCTGAAATCCTTAGAAATCCCGAGACGTTCCTGGATTTTTTTTTTATTTCCCAAGGTTGTCTACAAATCTGTTAGAATCCCCTAAAATTTTTTAAATATCATTGATGTCCTGAATATCTTTTTAAAATACTTTGAACCTTTCTGAAATCCACGTTAAATTCCCTGGGATTTTTTAAAATACAGTAAAATCCTTTAAATTTTTTGAAATTGATAAAAAAACTTAAATCTTCTGAGATCCCTAATAGAAATCCCACAAAAATCAAATGAAATTCCGTAAAAGCTCTTGAAATCTATAGAAAATCTTCAAAAATTCCCTAGAAAATGATGAAATCTTCTAAAATTCCTTAGAAAATGATGAAATCTTTGAAATCTTCTGAAATCCTATAAATCAGATAAAGCCCTCTAGAATCCCTTGAAATCCTTAGAAATCCTTTTACCTTATAATTTCTTATAAAATCCTATGAATCCCTAAAATCTTGTGAAATACCTTGAAACAACTTGAAATCTCTGAAATCCTTAGAAATCCCTAGACGTCCCTAGAAATTTAATTTTATTTATTCCCTAAGGTTCTCTAGAAATCTGTTAGAATCCCCTAAAATTTTGTAAATATCATTAATGTCCTGGATACCTTTTCAAAATACTTTGAAGCTTTCTGAAATCAACGTTAAATTCCTTGGAATTTTTTGAAAATGCCCTAAAATCCTTGACATTATTTGAAATTGATAAAACCACTTAAATCTTCTGAGATACCTAATAGTAAACCCACAAAAATCGAATGAAATTCCGTAAAAGCTCTTGAAATCTACAGAATATCTTCAAAAATTCCTTAGAAAATGATGAAATCTTTGAAACCTTCTAAAATTCCTTAGAAAATGATGAAATTTTTGAAATCTTCTAAAATCTTATAAATCAGATAAAGCTCTCTAAACTCACTTGAAATCCTGAGAAATCCTTTTATCTTATAATTTCTTATAAAATCCTATGAATCCCTAAAATCTTGTGAAATACCTTGAAACAACTTGAAATCTCTGAAATCCTTAGAAATCCCTAGACGTCCCTGGAATTTTTTTATTTCCAAATGTTTTCTATAAATCTGTTAGAATCCCCTAAGATTTTGTAAATATCATTGATGTCCTGGATTCCTTTTTTAAAATACTTTGCACATTTCTGAAATCCACGTTAAATTCCTTGGGATTTTTTAAAATACCTCAAAATCCTTAAAATCCTCTCGAATTAAATCTTGTTAAATTGCTAATAGAAATCCCATAAAAATTGAATAAAATCCCGTAAAACATCTTTAAATCTATAGAATATCTTTAAAAATTCCTTAGAAAATGATGAAATCTTTGAAATCATCTAAAATCCTACTAATTAGATGAAGCCCTTTCAAATCCCTTGAAATCTTCGGTATCTTTTGAAATTTCTATACATATTTTTAAATGCCCTGCAAGCTTTGAAATCCCTTAAGATCTTTGAAATCAATATTTTGAAATGTCTTTAAATCTATAAAAATCCTTGCAATTTAATGAAATCTTAATTTATTTGGAAATTCTATGAAACTCTTAAATATTGTTAAATTCCTTAAAATTTCATTCAATTCCTCGAAATTAAAAAAAATAGACTATATTCTTTAGAATCTTTCGCGATTTTCAAAATTGGTTAAATCTTGTGAAATCCCTAGAAATTGTTTCAAATCCTGTAGAGTAGCTTGAAATAAATATTTTTTGAAACACTTTCAAAATTTTCAAAGCAAGAAAAAACAGTTGAATTTTCGAAAAAAATATGACTTTTCAACACAATTTTGAATTTTCAATCAAATAATTAAATTTGAAAAAATTGATTGTCAACCAAACAATTGTATTTACAAGCAAACAATTGAACTTTCAAGCCGAAAGGACAAAATTTTCTATACAAAAAGTTGAATGCCCAACAAAACAGTTAAATGACTTTTTAACAATATAGTTGAATTTTCAACAAAATAATTAAAATTTCAACCAAAATTATAAATCTTGAAAAAAATTTTAAAACAAGTTCAGCTTTCAACCAAGTAGTTGAATTTTCAATAAAAAATAGTAATTCTCAACCAGAAATAGATTAGTTAAGATTTAAACAAACAAATTTTATTTTAAATCAAAACCAGTAACCCAAAAAGATGAATTTTCAACGAAAAATGTAATAGTGAATATTCCAACCAAATTTTTTGTTTAATTTTTAATCCAGAAAGAGATGGATTTTTAACCTTGCGGTTGTAATTTTAATAAAAAAAATCAAATTTCTACGAATAAATTTTGCAGGAAGAAAGATTTTTCATTCGAAAGAGAAAACAAATGTCTATAGAACATTTTAATTTTCTACCGGAAAATATAATTTTTTAAATAAATAATTGAACTTTATACCAAAATAATAGAATTTTCAACTCAAAATAAGAATTTTCAATCAAAAAGTTGATTTGAAATCCAATATTTGAATTTTAAACTAAAAATTAATCATTTTCAAACACAACTAGAGTACTTAAATTTTCAGTTCACAAAAAATGGTTTTCGACAAAAAGAAAGATCTTCAACTAATAAAATGAATGTTGGACAAACTAGTTCAACTTTCAACTAAATCGTTAAATTTTCATTCAGGAAGATTAATTTTCTACCAAAAATTACGAATTTACAATAAAATATATAATTTTTCAATTAAATTTGTTTGAAGATAAATTTTCAATTAAAATTTAAGAAAAAAGATAAATGCAATACATTTTCAAGTCAAATTATCATCTAAAAATGAAATAGTTCAATCTTCAGTTAAGAAAATTATTTTTCGAAAAAAATAAAAAATTTTCAACATAATAGTTAAATCTTTCACCAATAAAATGAATGTTTAAGAAAGTAGTTTGCTTTAATCAAGAAGCTACCTAGTTGAATTTTCAACCAAAAAAATTGACAGTCAATAAAATTATATTTCGACTAGAAAAAGAACGAAAAAAAAAAAAAAAAAAAAAAATAGTTGGACTTTCTTATTGGGTTCTATTAAAGCAGTTCGCATTTAAGCGAAAAGACGAGTAAAAGGGGAAGTTTTTTTGTAAAAGAAGGGAAAAAGAGAAATTTGTCAAAAAAGGATTACTGGTCTATCATTTTTGGAAATGATTTTTTTTCTCGTTTTTCCAAAAATAATAGATCAGTAATCGACACTATTCAATACTGAACATTAAAAAATTAATTAATATCCTAGTCAACAAAATAGCATCAATGTTTAAATTTATATTCCGACTCGTTGAAAATTCTTCAGACTGAAGTATTCATTAATACGAGAGAAACAAGAAATGATCTGCCGCAGCCTCGGTGGCGTAACTGATTAACGCTCGACTCATGTACAGTGGCGTTCCGGGTTCAAATCCAGCCCGAGTCAGATTTTTTCTCGTTTCTCTAAAAACCATAGATGATAGTCAACAAAATAACCTGATTGTTTGAATTTATATTAAATAACTACAAGACGTATTGAAATTAAAAATTTTTTCTCGTTGGTTCAGTTTGCCCCGAGACACAGCCGCAAAGCAATTGGCTTGGACCTGCACAGCTCGCAACCGCACTTGGTTCTATGAGATTGAGAGCAGTAAAAATCCCAGCAAAAGATCTCTCTGATGATTTTTACTTGGAAGCTGTAAATTCTGCCGATGGTCATTTCGATGGAGTAATCAAGGGTATATTGCTCATTGGAAGGAATGTCAATGGTTATGTTGATCCAGTTCGTAATAAAGAAGGCAAGATACTTGTACAAAACTTAAGCAACAAGGAGCTCAAAGAAATTTCCGATGATGCAGCTCGTTTATTAGGTGTATTCAAACATATTAGAACTACAGCACTTATTCAGGGACAGTTCAGAGTCCCCAGAATCCCAGACAGAGGGATACAAAATTAACTTCGAATTGAAGAAAAATATCAAAATAAAATACAATTTTGTTTATAATCTAAAGTAGGATCAATCCGTTATGCAATTGAAATTACATGAAAAATTCAAATTATTATTATAAACAATGTAACAGTAATGAAATAGATAATATACAATCTCAAACGATGAAGTGTATTAAAAAGGCCACAATAAAACCAAAATTTATGAAAAAACGTCACCAGTCGCTGTTATTGTTTAATATTTCAATATACCAAACCCTCGGTTCAAGGTTAGGATTTTTCTCGGTAGTAAAAAATATTTGTTTAATTTCGTCCATTTTGTCATCTATTACACATAATAATTCAAACTTGAAAAAAAATACAATGCCAACAATCTGTTACACGTAAAAATTATGTTTTTTCTGCTTACTTACTTTGAAAGTTTGCAGAAGTTGGCGACCTCTGTCTCTTGCTCTCTTAAGAAGATTGATTAAAATCAGAAAACGGAATTCCATTTTTTAGCCGCGGGGTTGAATATTTTTGTCTGATTTTTTGCATACGTCATCTAAATATTATTCTGTTTTGCTGGACAGAGCTGCTTGTGCGAAAAAATGTTTATATTTTGTTTAATAATCAAAAAAGCAAAGAATAATATCAGTGGCACTCAGTGTCAACTGTCCATGCTTTTCCGCGGCGTGCGTATGGATAGAGTTATTAAATTAAATTCTTAAATTCAACTATTTCTGGTATAAAATTAAAATCCTATTTGTGGTTGAAATATAATATAGCACGTTTTTCGTTGAGAATTCATCTTTTTTGGTAGAAGATCCAACTTCTTATTCGGAAATGGAACTACTTTGTTAATAATTAATTTATTTGGTTGATATTTCATCGTTTTAGTTGAAACCTCCTTCTTTTGTTCATAATTTAATTCTTTTGTTGAAAATAATGTTTTCTAGATGAGAATTGATTGTTTTAACTGAAAATTTAACTCGTACATGTTTGGTGCAAAATTTATCTTCTTAATTTGAAAATTTAAATATCTGGTTTAAAATTCCTCTATTTTATTGAAAACTCAAATTTTGTGGGAGAATCTTGGTGACTAGTGCATCCTTTTGTTCGTAAATTCCTCTAAAAATTCAAATATTTGGTTAAAAAATCCTGTACTTTATTAAAAATTCATTTTATTGGTTGAAAATTTGAAAATTGATCTTTTTGCTTGAAAATGAGATTTCTCTTATTTAGAATTCATTTTTTAAACTAGAAATATAACTTCCGTTTTTTGTCGGAAATTTATCTTTTCTGATAGAAATTGAATCTTATTGGTTGAAAATTATACTATTTCTTTGAAAATTTCCTTTAATTTTATTGAAAATTAATTTTTTTTACTGAAAATTTACCTATTCTATTTTTAGTTGAAAATTTATCTGTTTTCGGTGAAAATTTAACTATTTGTTGAAACTCCGTCTTTTTTGTAAAGGAGTACTCTCATTAGTAGAAATTTCATCTTTTTGGTTAAAAATTAATTTCTTTGGTTGAAAATTGATCTTTTTGGTTGAAAATGAGATTTCTCGTATTTAGAATTCATTTTTTAAACTGGAAATATAACTTCCATTTTTTGTCAAAAATGTATCTTTTCTGATAGAAATTGAATCTTTTTGGTTGAAAATTATACTATTTCTTTGAAAATTTACTTTAACTTTATTGAAAATTAATTTTATTTTCACTCGAAATTTAACTATTCTATTTTTAGTGAAAAATTGATCTGTTCTCGGTGAAAATTTAACTATTTGTTGAAAATCCGTCTTTTTTTGTAAAAGAGCACTCTCATCAGCACAAATTTCATCTTTCTGGTTAAAACTTAATTTCTTTGGTTGAAAACTCTTTTATTTATTTTTTTGCTTGGAAATTTATTTTACTGACTGAAAATTGTCTTACTTTATTTTTGGTGGAAAATTTATCTTTTTAGTATGAAATTTTACAATTCTATTTTTTGTTAAGAATTAATTTCTTTCATTGGAGAAAAACGGTTTAGTTGAAAATTCGTTTTTTTATTGTTGATAGAAAATTCATCTTTTGAACATCATTTGAACAAAATTTCATATTTTTTGCTGAAAGTTCATCATAGTGATTGAAAAATAATTTCTTTGGTTGAAAATTCGTTTCTTTTTAGTTGAAAATTAATTTTTTTAACTGAAGTTATAACTATTTCATTTTCGCTTGAAAATTGATATTTTTAGTTGAAAATTAATTAATTTTGCTGAAAACGCTTTTTTTCAATTTACTTTTCGAACTGCAAATTGAAATATTTTATGTTTGGTTCTGTAAATTTAGCTTTTTTAGTTTCAAATTGAATTATTTGGTTAAGAAATAATTTTTCTTATTATGAAAAAAAAAATATTTTTTTGAAAATTCGTTTTTTTTTTGTTCAACATTTATTTTTCTGACATTTTAATTATTCTAATCTTGGTTGAAATTTTTTTTTTTAGATGAAAAATCATAAACTTTGTTGAAAATGAGTCTTTTTTAGGAGAAAATTAATCTTTTGGGTTGAAAATTCAACTATTTAGTTAAACATTCATATTTTTGGTTGATGATTCATCATTTTAGTTAAAAATTCATTTTTTTGGGGGTAAAAATTCATCTTTTTGACTTTAAAACACAACTAAAAAGTGTTTTAAATATATTTAAAAACGAAATTTATTTTGCATTAAGGGATCTCGTAATATTACATGGATTAAAATATTTTTTGTTTAAATTTTTTCAAATCTTCAAATAACGATTTTTATAAATTTTAAGGAATTTCCTGGGATTTTAAAAGATTCGAAAGAATTTTGAAGATTTCAAGAGATTTCAAGAATTTCAGAAGATATCACGGAATCTCGAAGAATTGTAAGATTTCAAGAGATTATGCACGCTTTTCATGGAATTCGAAGAATTTTAAAGAATATTCACACGATATAAACAAATTTAAGGGATTACGAAATCTTCAAAAAATTTCGTAATATTTCAAAAGATTTAACGGAATTTCGAAAGATTTCCGAATATTATAAAGGATTTCAAAAGATTCGAAGGAATGTTAATGCCTTTAAAATTTTTTCTAAATATTTTAAGGGATTTCCAGAGATACAAAGAGATTTCCACGGATTTTAAATATTTCAATGAATTTTAAAGGAATTTACGAAATTTTAAGAAGAATTCAGAGGATTTTAAAAGTTTTTCGAAGATTTTAAAGGATTTTATGAATTTTCAGGGATTTAAAGGATTTTTGGCAATTTCTCGGGATTTCAAAGGATTTTAAGGTATTTGAAAAGATTCTAAAGCATATCTACGAATTTCAGAGGATTTCAAAGAATTTTAATAGATTTCGAACAATTTTTAAATATTTAAATGAATTTATAGAGATTTGGAAGGATTTCCACGGATTTTGAAGCTTTCAATGAATTTTATTGGGATTTCCAAGATTTTGAAAGATTATAAAGTACATTCACGAATCATAAAGGATTTAGTAAGATTTCAAAATACTTAATGGAATTTTCGTGGATTTTCGAATTTAGTAAAGGATTTTAAGTGATTTTTAGGAATTTTAATGGATGTCAAACAATTTCTAAACATTTCAAGGGATTTAAAGAGATTTGGAAATATTCCCACGGATTTTAAAGATTTTAATAAATTTTAAAGGGATTTTAAATATTTCAAGAGCTCTCGTAATATTTCACGAAATTTCAAGGATTTTAACCGTTTAGAGTGATTTTAAGCGATTTCTTGAGATTTCAAAGAATTTTAAGGGATTGTAAAGACTTAAAGCGCTTTCAATGATTTCAGAAGATTTCACGGAATCTGAAAGAATTTTGAGGGATTTCTACAGTTTTTAAATTGATCCCAAGGGATCTCAAGAGATTAAGTACGATATTCATGAAATTTCAGGGCTTTTGAGGAATTTTCACAGGATTGCAAATATTTTGAGAAATTTTCACACGATTGAAAATATTTTGAGGAATTTTCAAACGATTGAAAATATTCTAAAGGATTTACGGAATCTTCAAAAGAATTTTCTAGATTTTGAAACATATAGTGGAATTCTTAAGGATTTCCCAATATCATAAAGGATTTTGAGACGTTTGAAGGAATTTTAATCGATTTCAAAAGATTCTAAAATATTTTAAGGTTTTTCAAGAGATTCGAATAGATTCTCATGGATTTGATAGATTTCCATGAATTTTAACAGGACTTTAAAAATATCCATGGATTTCCTGGGATTTTAAAGGATTATAAGGGATTTTTAAGATTTTAAGCGATTTAAAGGATTTTAGAAAATTTCACAGAATCTTAAAGAATATTTGAAGGGGTTTCTAGAGATTCAAAAAGATTCCCACGGATTTTAAATTTTTCAATGAATTTTAAAGTGACTTGAAACATTTCCATGGATTTTTTGAGATTTCAAATTATTATAAGCGATATTGAAGACTTCCAGCAAATTTAAGGATTTCAGAAGATTTCACGGAATCTCAAAGAATTTCAAGGGATTTCTGCAGTTTGTAAATGATTTCAAGGGATTTCAAGAGATTTGGTACGATATTCATGAAATTTCAGGGGTTTTGAGGAATTTTCACACGATTGAAAATATTTTGAAGAACTTTCACACGATTGAAAATATTTTGAGAAATTTTCATACAATTGAAAATATTTTGAGGAATTTTCACACGATTGAAAATATTTTAAAGGATTTGCGAAATCTTCAAAAAATTCCTCTAGATTTCGAAAAATATAATGGAATTCTTAAGGATTTCCCAATATTATAAAGGATTTTGAGAGGTTTGAAGGAATTTTAATCGATTTCAAAAGACTCTAAAATATTTTAAGGTTTTTCAAGAGATTCGAATAGATTCTCACGGATTTTATAGATTTCCATGAATTTTAACAGGACTTTAAAAATATCCATGGATTTCCTGGGATTTTAAAGGATTATAAGGGATTTTTAAGACTTTAAGCGATTTAAAGGATTTTAGAAAATTTCACAGAATCTTAAAGAATATTTGAAGGGGTTTCCAGAGATTCAAAAAGATTCCCACGGATTCAAAATTTTTGAATGAATTTTAAAGTGACTTAAAACATGTCCATGGATTTTTTGAGATTTCAAATTATTATAACCGATTTTGAAGATTTCCACCAAATTTAAGAATTTCAGAAGATTTCACGGAATCTCAAAGAATTTCAAGGGATTTTCATAGTGTTTGAAGAGTTTCAAAGGATTTCTAAATAGCTTAATCGTTTGAGAGGGATTTTCAAGGAATTTACGAAATTTTAAGAAGAATTCAGAGGGTTTTAAAAGTTTTGCAAAGATTTCAAAGGATTTTATGAATTTTAAGAGATTTGAAGGATTTTTGACGATTTCACGAGATTTCAAATAATTTTAAGGTATTGGAAAAGATTCTAAAGCATATCCACGAATTTTAAAGAACTTCGTAAGTTTCTAGAAGATTTAAGGGAATTTCTAAGGATTTCCAAATATTTCAATGGATTTCCTGAGATATTAAAGGATGACAAATGTATTTTGAAGATTTTAAGCGATTTCAAGGATGTTAGAGGATTTAACTTAATTTTAAAGAATTTTAAGTGATTTACACAGTTTTTAAAGGATTTCAATAGATTTCCAGAGAGCTCAATCATTTTAGAAGGATTTCTAGAGATTATGTACGATATTCATAGAATCAAAAGCATATCAAGGTATTTTCAAACAATTTAAAACATTTTTAAGGAATTTAACAAATCTCAAAAGAATTCAGGTGCTTTTAAAACCTTTGCAAAGATTTCAAAGAATTTCCTGAATTTTATGAGATATAAAGCATTTATCAAGATTTCGCGAGATTTTAAAGAATTTTAAGAGTTATAAAAAGTTTTTATAACTCTATTTTTATAAAATTCCAGGATTTAGAATCTTTTTAATAAAAAGATTCTAAATCCTCGTATTTTAAAGAATTATAAATATACTTTAAAGATTTTAAACGATTTCAAGGATTTTAGAGGATTACACAGAATTTCAAAGAATTTTATGGGATTTACAACATTTTAAAAAGACTTCAAGGGATTTAAGCATTTTTGCAAACATTTTCAAGGATTTCATGAAATTTAAGAGATCTAAACGATTTTTGATGATTTCAGGAGATTTTACGGGATTTGAAAGGATTTTAAGAGATTTTAATGAATTTTAACGTGATTTTAAAGATTTCAATAGATTTCCTGGGATTTTAAAGGATTATAAATATACTTTGAAGATTTTAAGCAATTTCAAGGACTTTAGAGTATTTCACAGAATTGCAAAGAATTTTAAGGGATTTACAAAATGTCAAAAAGAATTCAGGGGATTTGAGCATTTTTGCAAATATTTTGAAGGATTTCATGAATTTTAAGAGATCTAAAGGATTTTTTATGATTTCAGGGGATTTTACGGGATTTGAAAGGATTTTAAGAGATTTTAAAGCATATCCACAAATTTTAAAGGATTTCGTAAGATTCTATACGATTTAGTGAAATTTTGAACGATTTCCGAATATTATGAAGGATTTTAAGAGATTTTAATGAATTTTAACGTGATTTTAAAGATTTCCTGTGATTTTAAAAGATTATAAATATGATTTGAAGATTGCAAGTGATTTCAAGGATATTTTAAAGGATTTCATGAATTTTAAGAGATCTAAAGGATTTTTGATGATTTCAGAGGATTTTACGTGATCTCAAAGGATTTTAAGAGATTTTAAAGTATATCCGCGAATTTTAAAGGATTTCGTAAGATTCTATAAGATTTCATGAAATTTTGAAAGATTTCCGAATATTATAAAAGATTTTAAGAGATTGGGAGAAATTTGAATTTTTAATTCTTAATTAAATTAAAATTTTTAATTTTTAATTCTAATTCTTTTGATTTGGCTGAAGGAGAGCCCGAATTAGTATCGGGATTTAATACAGAATATATAAGAGGAGGGTTTGCTTTAATTTTTATAGCTGAGTATGGTATAATTATTCTAATAAGAACTTTATTTGTTGTTTTTTTATTTAGGAAATTTTTCATTTAAATTTTTATTTTTTATTAAAATTTTAATATTAATTAATATTATTATCATTTTTCGAAGGACTTTTCCTCCATATCGATTTGACAAATTAATAATAGATGTTAATTTGAAAGAGATTTTTACCTATTATTTTAAATTCATTGTTGTATTTAATTAAATGAATTATAATTATTAATATATAAAATGAATTGTTTTTATTTTTTAATTAATATTCTAATTACTAAACAAAATTTATTTGTAGATTTTAATGAATTTTAACGTGATTTTAAAGATTTTAATAGATTTCCTGGGATTTTAAAGGATTATAAATACACTTTGAAGATTTTAGGCGATTTCAAGGATTTTAGAGGATTTCACAGAATTTTAAGGGATTTACAAAATTTTAAGAGAATTCAAGGGATTTAAGCATTTTTGCAAATATTTTAAAGGATTTTATTAATTTTAAGAGATCTAAAGGATTTTACGGGATTTCAAAGGATTTTAAGAGATTTTAAACCATATCCACGAATTTTAAAGGATTTCGTAAGATTTTTAAAAATTTGAAAACGGCCAAACCACGCTGAAAAAACCAGTTCTCGTCAGATCACTGAAGTTAAGCAGCGTTGGGCGCGGTTAGTACTTGGATGGGTGACCATTCGAAAATACTGCGTGCTGTTGGCACATCGTGGGTGTGGTGAGCCCAACTTGTAGTTATTTACTACAAGAAACTATCCACCTAGAAACACTACCCAAATCGGGTAGTGTCACGCCTACCCTGAAAGGGAAATGGCTTAATGGTATACTACTACTACTACTAACAGAATTTCTAAGGATTTCTAAATGTTATAAAGGATTTTAAGTGATTTCAATTGATTTTAACGTGATTTTAAAGATTTCAATGGATTTCCTGGGTTTTCAAAGGGTTATAAATATACTTTGAGGATTTTAAGCAATTCCAAGGATTTTAGAGGATTTCACAGAATTTCAAAGAATTTTAAGGAATTTACTAAATTTTAAAAAGAATTCAGGGGATTTAAGCATTTTTTCAAATATTTTAAAGGATTTCATAAATTTTAAGAGATCTAAAGAATTTTTTATGATTTCAGGGGATTTTACCGGATCTCAAAGGATTTTAAGAGATTTTAAAGCATATTCACGAATTTTAAAGGATTTCGTAAGATTCTATATGATTTAGTGAAATTTTGAACGATTTCCGAATATTATAAAGGATTTTAAGAGATTTTAATGAATTTTAACGTGATTTTTAAGATTTCAATAAATTTCCTGGGATTTTGAAGGATTATAAATATGCTTTGAAGATTTCAAATGATTTCAAGGATTTTAGAGGATTTCACAGAATTTCAAAGAATTTTTAAGAATTTACAAAATTTTAAAAAGAATTCAGGGGATTTAGGCATTTTTTCAAATATTTTAAAGGATTTCATGAATTTTAAGAGATCTAAAGGATTTTTTATGATTGCAGGGGATTTTACCGGATCTCAAAGGATTTTAAGAGATTTTAAAGCATATCCAAGAATTTTAAAGGATTTCGTAAGATTCTATACGATTTAGTGAAATTTCGAACGATTTCCGAATATTATAAAGGATTTTAAAAGATTTTAATGAATTTTAACGTGATTTTAAAGATTTCAATAGATTTCCTGGGATTTTAAAGGATTATAAATATGCTTTGAAGATTTCAAGTCATTTCAAGGATTTTAGAGGATTTCACAGAATTTCAAGGAATTCGAAGGGATTTACAAAATTTTGAAAAGAATGCAGGGGATCTAAGCATTTTTGCAAATATTTCATGAATTTTAGGAGATCTAAAGGATTTTTTATGATTTCAGGAGATTTTACGGGATTTGAAAGGATTTTGAAAGATTTTAAAGCATATCCACGAATTTTAAAGGATTTCGTAAGATTCTATACGATTTAGTGAAATTTTGAACGATTTCCGAATATTATAAAGGATTTTAAGAGATTTTAATGAATTTTAACGTCATTTTAAAGATTTCAATAGATTTCCTGGGATTTTAAAGGATTATAAATATACTTTGAGGATTTTAAGCAATTCCAAGGATTTTAGAGGATTTCACAGAATTTCAAAGAATTTTAAGGGATTTACTAAATTTTAAAAAGAATTCAGGGGATTTAAGCATTTTTTCAAATATTTTAAAGGATTTCATAAATTTTAAGAGATCTAAAGGATTTTTGATGATTTCAGGGGATTTTACGGGATCTGAAAGGATTTTAAAGCATATACACAAATTTTAAAGGATTTCGTAAGATTCTATAAAATTTAATGAAATTTTGAAAGATTTCCGAATATTATAAAGGATTTTAAGAGATTTGAAGGAATTCTAATTTTTAATTAAATTGAAATTTTTAATTTTTAATTTAATTAAAATTTCTAATTTTCAATTAAATTAATTTTTTTAATTTTTAATTGAATGAAAATTTTTGATTTTTAAATAAATTGAAATTTTTAATTATAATTCTTTTGATTTAGCTGAAGGAGAGCACGAGTTAGTATCGGGATTTAATACAGAATATATAATTGGAGGGTTTGCTTTAATTTGTATAGCTGAATATCGTATATTTATTCTAATAAGAACCTTACTTGTTTTTTTTTTTTATTTACGAAATTTTCCATTTAAATTTTTATTTTTTATTAAAATTTTAATATTAATAATATTATTATCATTTGTTGAGAGACTTTTCTTCGATATCGATATGACAAATTAACAATATTATTTTGAAAAAGATTTTTACCTATTATTTTTAATTTAATGTTATATTCATATTTAATTAAATGAATTACAATTATTGATATTTCAATTATTAAACAAAATTTATTTGTAATTTAAAAAAAAAAAATTTTATTTTTATTTATAAAAAATATGGGTGAAGTTAACTAATTGTTCTAAAATTTAATAATGTTATTATCATAAATAAATTTACTAGAATATGAATCGAAGTTTGATCCAACCTAGTTAAACGACCTAAAGAAGGGTCATTTTCCTTCAGAAATTTTGACTTTAAAACCAAATTTTTCTTGCTTAAAAACATTTTTTTAAATTAACAAAAAATAATTTTATTCCCAAAGATTGTATTAATATAATTTATCTATGTTATAACTAATTTATTAATCAATTACTTCAAATTTAATGACAAAATTATTATAAAAATTCCCTTTGCCTAAGAATTTAGGCAAATCTTCAAACTTTAAAATTCAACTCACGGTTATATTCAGTTAAACAATAATAATTAATAGTATTCGATGGAAATAATTTATATTTTTTAACAAACTTTTTATTATTAAATAAACTTCTTATATTCATAACCCCTACCCCCTTTATTAGAATATTTATATAACAATATTATTTATATTTAAACTTGTATTTTTTATATAATATTTTAATTCATAAACAAAATTTATTTGTAAATTTAGAAAAATGAACAAATTAAAATTTTTATTTAGAAAAACTTTTGGCGAAGTCAACTAATTGTTTAAAAATTTAATAATTTCATTACCATAAATAAATTTACTAAAATATGAATCGAAGTTTGATCCAACCAATATGAAATTAATGAATTTGGAAGAAGAGAAATTCATTTAAAATGAATTGATACCCACTTTTGTCAAAACGTAATAAAAAATCAAACAAAACTACTAAATCAATAATAAACAATTATTTAATCAATGAATTAAAATTTAAAATCGCTCAAGCACGAAAAGATTTAAAAGATTTAAAAATATTTCAAGGTATCTCAAGAGGCTAGAAAAGATTTCCACGGATTTTAAAGATTTTAATAAATTTAAAAGGGATTTCTAATATTTCTAGGTATCGCGTAATCTTTTACGGATTTTAATCGATTTTTCAAGATGATTTTGAATATTTTGAATATTTCAGTCCAAGACCAAATTTATTTAGGACTGTAAACATTAATTAAAAGATCTCTATACTCGTGAAGATAAGAAAGTTTGAAAAATGATGTAAATTCAAACAAAATGACGCGATTTTTTCTTATTTACAACTTATTCCAAACAGTAAGAAGGCACTATTGTGAAATTTGTAATTAAGTCAACCTCCATTAACACCATTCAGAATTTATTGCTTCAAAATGACAAAATTAGAATTATTTACACACTTATTCCATTTTACCTTACCTCATATAGTTTAGAAATAATCGCACAAAAACACTAAATCACTGTTTGATTAGTAACGTTTTTGGGGTCGCTGAATGCAAATCCGAGGTTTGTTTGACTCGGTCAGATCGCATTTCGTTCCTGACCTCAAAAAAATGATGAAAGTTGAAACTTTTTTTCACTTTTTTTTTAGGCTCGGAACGAAATGCAATCTGACCTAGCCAAACCAACCCCGGATTTGGATTCAGTGACCCCAAAAACGTGTAAAAATATTTGTCTCGTCTGGTGGACAAGATTTTTTTTTTTTTTCTTGTGCCTGTGTAATTTGTGTTTTTTTTTCAGTATTCGACTTGCTTTGACAGCTCTGACCAACCATTTTTGAACGGTTACTAAAAAAGGATTTTGAAATAATAACTATATTATTTGAAATTAACATAAAAAATTATTTAATTAATATTTGTCAAAAGTTGATAAGGCGCAAATAGGCTCATTAATTTATAAGTTTTTACAAAGTTTTACGGTAATTTATAGCGATATTTTTCCTCTCTGCGTCACATAAAGCAAATTTACTGATAACGTAAGATACTAATTTCGAGCTTTATGATCTTTTTTATCTTTGCATCTTTCCGTCTCTTGTACTGTACTTAATAATACTTAATACTACTTAATACTTAATTGTATTGTAAATTCGTCGAATTTACAATATGCCTTCGAATGGATTGAAAACGATTTTTAAAAAACAAATATTAAAAAAAAAACGTTTATCCTTTTTTATTTATCTTACAAACAGATGATTAATTTAGGACAAGTAAGAAAGCAACTACTATAGATGTTCATATTGGAATAGAGTAAATCAGTTCAATAAAAATTTGGAAAATGAAGATCGTTGTTATTTTGTTCATCATTCCAGCAATTTTATTTGGATCTATTGGTAAATATATAATAATATTATTATTACTTTCTGAATCTAAATTGTTGAATTTTTAATAATTATTAGTCACTGAATATTAGTAGAAAATTATTAATTCGATAATGGAAAACTACCATTTGCTTAGTCAAAAATATACTAATTTATTTAGGAATGCTTATATTAATTATGAAGAGATTACGGAAATGAGAAACGTGACAAATAAAAAAGTTTAACAAAAGAATAATAATAAAATAAAGAGTTTACAAGATTATCGAACTGGAAAATTCCCGAATACTAAAATTCCCGACAGTATACAATATTACCACATTCCAAAATTCCCAAATAATAAACTTCTCTACAGAAAATTGTTGAATTATAAGATCAAACTAGAAAATACCCGAATACTTATAAAAAAATTTTAGTTGTTCAAAAATTTAAACACTTAAATTTTAAAATAAAAAAACGAATTCGGGAATTCTATTATTCGGGAATGTTACTATTCGGGAATTTTGCAATTCAGGAATTTTCCAATTCAAAAATTTTATTATTTGGGAATTTTATAATTCAGGAATTTTATTATTCGGGAATTTTGATATTCGGAAATGTTATTGCTCGGAAATTTTATTATTAGATAATTTTCCAATTTGGGAATTTCACAGTGGATTTTCGAATCCAGGAATTTTCCAATTCAAAAATTTTATTATTCGGGAATTTTATTATTCGAGAATTTTCCAATTCAAAAATTTTATTATTCGGGAATTTTATAAATCAGGAATTGTATCATTTGGGAATTTTGTAATTCAGGGATTTTGGTATTCGGGAATTTTCCAATTCGGTAATTTTATTATTTGGGAATTTTATAACTCGGGTATTTTTTATTCGGGAATTTTATAACTCAGGAGTTTTATTATTCTCAAAATTTGTTATCAGGGAATTTTATAAATCAAGAATTCTAATATTCGGGAATTTTATACTTCCGGAATTTTATTATGAGGAAATTTTATAATTCAGGAATTTTATTATTCGGGATTCATTTTAATTCGGGAATTTTATTATGCTACAATTTTATAGTTCAGGAATTTTTATATTTCGGAATTTTCCAATCCAAGAATTTTATTATGCGGGAATTTTATAATTCAGGAATTTTATTATTCGGGAATTTTATAATTCAGAAATTTTATTATTTGGGAATTTTATAATTCAGGAATTTTATTTTTTGGGAATTTTATTATTCGGGAATTTTTTTATTCGGGAAATTTATTATTCGAGAAATTTCGAATCCATGAATTTTCCAATTAAAAAATTTTATTATTCGGGAATTTTATAACTCAGGATTTTTATTATTCTGGAAATTTGTTATCAGGGAATTTTATAATTCAGGAATTCTAATATTCGGGAATTTTCCAATTCGCGAATTTTGATATTCGGGAATTTTCCAATTCAGTAATTTTATAAACTGTTCGGGAATTTTATTATTTGGAAATTTTATAATTCGGGAATTTTCAATTCGGTAATTTTACTATTCGGGAATTTTATTATTCGGGAATTTTCCAGTTCGGGAATATTATAAACTGTCGGGAATTTTATTACTCGGAAATTTTCCAATTCGGTAATATTACAAACTGTTCGGGAATTTTATTATTCGGAAATTTTATTATTTGGGAATATTATAATTCAGAATTTTTATTATTTGGGAATTTTATAATTCAGGAATTTTATTATTCGGGAAGTTTTTTGATTCGGGAATTTTATTATCCGGGGATTTTATAATTCAAGTATTTTAATATTCGGGAATTTTATCATTAGGAAATTTTATCATTCAGGAATTTTGATATTCGTGAATTTTATTATTCGGGAATTTTGTAATTCGGGAATTTTACTATTCGGAATTTTTCAGTCGTCCCACCACACTAAATGATTATAAACCGAAATCACTAAGGAATTATTTATCATGTTCTGTTGTATCTTGCATACTTAGACCGCAAAATGGAATTTTTTATTCTTCATTATTAAAAGCAAAGTTTTTCTTTTCCTGACTTTTTTCATATCGTGCGTTGTTTGGCTAAAAATGTACATTTTTATTTTTTTATTTTTTTGACCTTCAGTTTAGGACACTCAACGCACAGAGACATTCACAAAAAAGTGTTTTTCGGGTTCAGAAGATCATAAAACGTGGACATTCGACAAAAACGTGATGA
>CAKNYM010052891.1:335495-356310 GCA_932195095.1 Andricus curvator
AACTCACTTCACCACCCTTATTTCACCTCACTTCACCACCCTTATTTTTCCTCACTACCGCACTCGCCCTATTTCCCATATTTACCTCACTTCCACTCTCCTCATTTCCCACACTTCATCTACTTTCCCTTCCTTTTTCATTCTCACTTCCCCTACTTCCCCTCCCTCATTTCCCGTCATTTCCCCTACTCAATCTCTCATTTCTCCTCACTCCCCACTCACTCTTTTCCCTTATTTCCCATCCCTTTATTTTCTTTATATCCCCTACCTACCTTCTTCCGATTTCGACTCACTTCCTTACTACCTCTTTTCTAATTTTTCTTAATTTACCCTGACTGCTCCTACTTCACCTACTTGACCTACCTTCATTCACCTCCTTCACTTTATCTAATCACACTTTCGTTTCCCTCTCTTCCATCGCTGCCCTACATTTCAATTGCCATCACTTGCTTTACTTCTCCTTCCTCATTCCCCCTCACCTTCCGTACTTCCCCTCCCTCATTTTTCCTACTTCACCTTATTTCTCGCCACTTATTTCCCTTGACTTCTCCTGCATCCCCTCTTCACATTCAGTTTCACTTCTCATACTTTCTCTCTCCTCATTTCCCATACTCTCACTGCTTTACCTCTCCTTATTTTTCCTACTACCACTACTATCATTCCCCCATAACTGCCCCACTTCCCCCCTTATTTTCCAAACATCACCCACCATCCCACGCTCCCTATTTCCTTTATTTATCCTAATTCCACTCTCTGTATTTCTCATACTTCACCTACTTCCCCTTGCCTCATTCCACCTATTGCACCTGCTTACCCTTCCTTTATTTCTCCTTGCTTCCTATACCTCTCCGCCTCTAATTTCAGTCACTTGCCCTAATTCCACTCTCTTATTTCCCCTCCTTTATTTCCCCTTCTTTCACTAATATAATATCCTCTTGACTCCCCCACTTCCCTCCTTGTTTTCCAAACATCAACTGCTTCCCCTCCCCTGATTTCCGCACACGTCCTTGATATCCCTTCTCTAATTACTCCCTATTGCCCCTCACTTTCCCACCCCTCATTTCCCTTCACTACCCCAATATTCCACTCCTCTATTTCTTCTTTTTTCCCTATTTCCACTCTCCTTATTTCCCATACTTCACCCACTTTCCCTTCCCTCGTTTCACCTACTTCACCTACTAACCCTTCCTTCATTTTCCCTAGCTTCCTATACCTCCCACCTCTAATTTCAATCACTTGCCTGAATTCCCGTCCCTCATTTCCCCTCACCGGCCTGATTTCCTCTCTTTTATTTTCCCTACTTCCACTAATATAATATCCTCTTAACTCCCCTACTTCCCTCCTTGTTTTCTAAAAATCACGTACTTCCCCTCCCCTGATTTCGGATCACGTCCCTAATATCCCTTCTCTAATTACTCCTCATTTCCCCTCACTTCCCCCCCCCCCTTATTTCCCTTAACTACCCCAATATACCACTTCCCTACTTCTTCTATTCCTCATACTTTCATTCTCCTTATTTCTCATACTTCACCTAATTCCCCTTCCCTGGTTTCACCTACTTCACCTCCTCACCCTCCCTTTATTTCTCCTCACTTCCTATACCTCCCCGCCTCTAATTTCAATCACTTGCCCTACTTCCCCTCCCTCATTTCCTTTCATCTATCTTATTCCCCCTCCTTTATTTCTCCTCACTTCCTATACCTCCTCGTCTCTAATTTCAGTCACTTGCCCTAATTCCTCTCCCTCATTTCCCCTCATCTACCATATTCCCCCTCCTTTATTTCCCCTACTTCAACTAATATAATTTTTCCTTAACTCCCCCACTTCTCCCATTGTTTTACAAACATCACCTACTTCCCCTCCCCTGATTTTCTCTCACGTCCCTAATATCCCTTCTCTAATTGCTCCTTATTTCTCCTCACTTTTCTATTTTTCCTACATCCACTCTCCTCATTTTCTACACTTCACCTACTTCCCCTTTCCTTGTTTCACCTACTTCACATACTCACCCTTCCTTTATTTCCCCTAGCTTCCTATACCTCCTTGCCTCTAATTAAAGTCACTTGCGCTAATTCCTCTCCTTCATTTCCTGTCACCTGCCTTATTCCCCCTCCTTTGTTTCCCCTACTTCCACTTATATGATATCCCCTTAACTCCCTAACTTCCCCCCTTGTTTTCTAAACATCACCTACTTCCCCTCCCCTGATTTCCGCTCACGTCCCTAATATACCTTCTATAATTACTCCCTACCTTCCTTCCACCCCTCATTTCCCCTCTCTACCCCAATACCTCACTCCCCTATTTCTTCCATTTCCCCTCCTTCCACTCTCCTCATTTCCGATACTTCACCTACTTCCCCTTTCCTCGTTACACCTACTTCACCTACCCACCCTTCCTTTATTTCATCTCGCTTCCTATACTTCTTCGCCTCTAATTTCAGTCTCCCCTCCGTCATTTTCTCTCACCTACCTTATTCTCCGTCCCTCATCTCTCATACTTCTGCTCCCCTAAATTCCCCTCTTTCACCTAATTCAAATCTCCTTATTTCCCCTTACTTCTCCTCCCAACAATTCCATTCACAACTCGTCTTTGGGAAAAAAGTACGACATACGGACACCCGACCGAAATAATAAGGGTTCTTGCCCGCGATTAAGAAACCCTAAGAATTTGTAAAAATGAATTGTGGCATGGAATCAATCAACTTTCTACAACACTTTTTCTTCACATATTATTGAAATTTGATATATATTGAAATTTGTGGTGCCTGAGCTCCGAAGGTAAAATAAATTGCCTGTTTAAATATCTCAGTTGACAGAAACGCTTGTCACTTCTTGTGACTTTTTCCTCAGAAAATTTGAAATCGCCTCAATCTTTTCTTGTTATCAGCGAAAATTACGAGTGCTATGAAGCGACTCACAATGCACGCTTGTGGAAGAGAGCGCGGTTAATTAGCCCAACAGAAAAAGTAAAAAAGGAATAAAAAGAGTAGCATGCATGCATAACCCAATTTGCCATACGAAAGGGGAAAAAGGTAAAGTAGCAGTAGAGAGAGGAAGAGAGAAAGAGAAAAAAGGGAAAAAGAAATACAAAGAGAAAGAGACAGAGGGAAAGAGCGAAAGAGAGAAAGAGGAGGTAAAACGGGAAAGAAATGAAAAATAAAAGCGCCCCAAGCAACACACTGCAGTGCTCGGCTTGCAATGCTCTTAACTTTACCCATAAATTTATTTGCTCTCTCTGATACCGCTAAAGTTTCGTCAAGGAGTCTAGGATCCCCTTCACCCCTTCTCCTACTAGTTTCCTCTCTATCTGGCCAGTCGTATCTCATTCAGCTTCTCTCGTTCGGTTTATCTGCTTCCTGTCTTCCATTTCAGAATTTCCTCTCAATCCTTTCCAAAACCCCAAATCAACTGGGGATTTCATGAGGATACAATTTTAAATTTATTATTCCTCTGAAAGATAGGTGTACTAAAATTTAGATTCTACTTTCAAGGATGTTCACTAGGGTGGCCCTTATTTTTCACTTTTCGAATTTCTCTGCTCTCACTCCCCAGTTTTGTTCGAATGTCAAAAAAAAAAAAAATCTCAAAATTTGAGCAAAATCGGTTAATATTTAGGGGTGGCGTAAAGACCATGAAGTTTCCCATTGATTTAACATGGGAAAAAATAAGCTTTTTGTAAATCTAACATTTCAACGCGATAATATGTTACAAATAATTCCGTGTTTCAGTATATTGTTCAGAATTTGTCAGAGAATAAGAATCAATCATAAATTTTGAGGTTGAATAATTTGAAGCCACTCTTATGGGTCCCCAAAGAAAAGCCCCTAAGTGACAAATTTGAATTTTACGTAATATTGCGGTTTATTGACACTTTTTAAAAGTTTTTAAAGAATAAATAATCATTAATCGGTAATTTAAGAATACTCAGTAATTTTTAAACTAATATTAAATTGTTTAAACAATTTTAATTTGTTTAAATATTTGTTTTCTTTTCAGTTATTAATAATACGCATTTATTCAAGTATATATTTTACCAGAAAAAAAGCAGGAAAAACATTTTATCTCACTAAATTTTCGAAAAATTTTAATATTTTTCAGTAGTAATTTGTTTATTATGAATACTCCTGGATGCTTAAACAATTTTTTTGTTTACATATTTTATTTTTGCTATTTTTCGAAAGATTGAAATATTTTTATGTTCTACTTTGCTTTTTAAGAATACTCTCAAGTGTTTAAACAAATTAAAATTATTTAAACAATTGACTATTAGTTAAAGAATGACTGGGTATTTTTAAATTATCGATCAATGATTATTATTTTTTTTTTCAACTTTTAAAAAGCGTCATATTACGTAAAATTCAAATTTGTCACTTATGGGGTTTTCTTTGGGGACCCAGAAGAGTGGCTTAAAATTATTCAACCTCAAAATTTATGATGAGTTCTTAACTCAAAAAGATAAGTTTTATACCAAAAAGGTTTTTCAGTCAATAATGAAAAAAATCTGATCCAAAATGTTGAATTTTCAAGCCAAAAAGACGGATTTCCTGCAAAACAGTTGAATTTTATATCCGAAAATATGTTTTTTTTTTTTTTTTTTTTTTAATCAAATTTTCAACCCAAAAATATAAATTTCTCAACAAAATGAATTTTTCACGCAAAAAAGACGAGTTTCAACAAAATAAATTAATCTTTAACTGAAAACGAGACTTTTTCAGGCAAAAATGAAATAGTTACATTTTTAGCTGAAAAAATTAATTTATATCTAAAAAGGCAAATTTTTAACAAATTAGTTACATTTTCAAGCAAGAAAATGAATTTTTGACTAAAGTCATGAATCTTCAATGAAAAAGATTTATTTGTAACTAAAAAAAATACATTTTCAAACAAAGATAGAGTAGTTCAATTTTCAGTTAGGAAAATAAATTTCCAACAAGAAAAAAAGGACGGATTTTCAAATAAAGAAGATAAATTTTCAACTAAAACTTGGGTACTTAAATTTTCAGTGAACAAAAAATGTAACAAAATAGTTGAATTTTCACCCAAAACAGCTACATTATCAACTTTGAACAGAATAGTTAAATTTTCAATAAAAAATTTTTTTTTACCCACATAAAATGAATTTTTATCGAAATAATTAAGTTTAAAACCAAACAGATGATTTTTTAATCTAGAAGCTTGAATTTTTATCAAGAAATATACATTTTTGACAGAAAATGTAAACTGTAAACTTTTCACCTAAAAAAAATAATTTTTAATCGAATAAATTTTTTATTCAAGTTTTTATAAGAGTTTTTAATCAAAAGGATGAATTATGAACCAAGAAAAATAATTTTCTACTGATAAAGATTAATTTCTAACATAACAATTGAATTTCTAAACAAATATTTAAATTTTCAAACGATTTTTCAACTTAATAGGTAAATTTTTAATCAAAGAAATGAATTTTCAACCAAAAGGATAGATTTTAACCAAAAAAATTAATTTTGTACCAAAAAAGGATAATTTTAAGGAAAATACAAGAATTTTAAACCAAATATTTGAATTTTCAACCAAACATGGAATAGTTAAATTTTTAGTTAAAAAATCAATTTTCAGTCTATCAAATGAATTTTTAGCCAAAAAGATAATTGTTCAACCAAGAAATTTAATTTTCTACCAATGAAGATTAATTTCTAACCAAATGCATTTTCAAAGATATATTTAAATTTTGAAAAGATTTTTTAACCAAATAGTTAAATTTTCAACCAAAGTGATGATTTTTCAACCAAAAGGATGAATTTTCAAGCAACAAGACTAATTTTCTACCAAAAAAAGAATAATTTTCAACAAAATAGAAGCATTTTCAACTGAAGAATATAAATTTTCAACCACATATGGAACAGTTAAATTTTCAGTTAAAAAAATTAATTTCCAACTACAAAAAAATAATTTTCAAACAAAATCGTTAAATTTTGAAAAAAAGTTTTTTCATCTAAAATTATGATATACTCTAGATTTTAATCAGTCAAAAGGAACTGATTCGAAGTCATTTTTCACTGATTCAAATAATGCGGAATCGACGACTGCCAAATCAGTCAAAAGTGACATCTCAAATCAGTCAATTTGACTCACTTATGAAATCAGTTATTTTAAATGATCGAATCTGTTGAATTTGCAACTAAAACAGTTTAATTAAAAAAAAACAGTTTCACTTATGACTCAGCGGTTGAATTTTCAACCAAGCAGATTAATTTTCTACCAAAAAGACGAATTTATAATCAAATAAAAGAACTTTCAACATTTTTAACCAAATAATAACATTTTAAACTAAAAAGATAAATAGGCAACCAAAAAGACGAGTTTTCATAAAAATACATTTTTTTCCAACTAAAAATGTAATAGTGCAAATCTCAATAAACAGAATTAATTTTCAATAAAAAGAAATTTCAACAAAATAAGAAAATTTCCAATCAAAAGATGAATTTTGAACCAAAAAGAAAAATTTACATCAATCTAGATTTGTTTTCAATTAAAGCATGAATTTTCAGTTTTTTCACTTAAAAAAAAAATCATTGGAATTTCCAGGGCTTTCCAGCGAATATAAGAACTTTCTAAAAATTCCAGGTTTTCCACATGAGTAGACACCTGATTTTTTCTTTACAAATTTGATTGAAAAAACAAAGTTTAAGTTAAAAAATGTTGATTTAAGGAACTTTTACATACCAATACGATCACCATAAATTCTATTTGAAAATGGAAAAAAATCCACTGTATGAGTCATACGTACCTGAAACACAAAATAAATGTACCCTTTAATATTTAGAACAATAATAATTTTTAAAATATTTAATATATAAATCTAAACTTACTTTAGTAATATGTTAAGTTTGAATTAAGTGTAATAAAATGTTCAGCTTTTCAATAATTTTTTTTATCATATTCATACCAACATTAAATTAAATTCAACAATGAAAATATTTGCAATGAAATACATTTTTTTACAACACTATCATGAAAATGGCGTGTTTTCGTACTTATGATCTGTGTGTAATGTGGCGCATTTCGAACGATGCGAATAAAGAACGTACGAAATGAGGAATGCTTACGAAAAGGCCTCTTTTCGTAAGCATTCCACATTTTCACAATAAGTGAAAGGAAGATAGTTAGATAAAGACGGAAATAGGTCGATGTTTTCAGCGACAACTGTCGCGCGCTCGTCTCGCGACATACCGTGCAGAAATATATACGCTATAAAAACTAATCAGTACTTAAAATATTAAATTTTGTCTTTTCAAACTGATAACATTTTTTTATGAGTGAACTATAAACTTTTATTAGTAATTTGTAATAAAAAAGTAATTTTTCATTCATCTAATTTAAATTTTCCCGCAACTTTGACTTGAGCAACTATAGCGCACCTAGCGGCGGAGAGGCTACCGGCTTTTATAACCTTATTTCTGAATGCTGTCATGCGTTTGTTGGTTGGTTTTTTTCCAGACGGGGGGCTTCGCCCCCCGAACCCCCCAGCGGGGGCTTCGCCCCCTGCACCCCCACCAGGGCTGCACCCTGGACCGCCCCCCCCACAACTTCGATCAGGTAGCGTTTTTTTCACACTTTTCATGATCTTGTTGTAAAAAGTATCGTGCATGTCTCGTGGTAGGCCCTTTTCTTGACTCGTGCAGTGTTTTTAGACTCGTCTACGGTTCGGGCACCTTCGGTGCCCTCACCTACGACTCGTCCTAAAAACACTGCACTTGTCACGAAAAGGCCATCGCCTACCACTTGTAATGCAATATACTATACTGAGATCATTCAAAATTATGAAAAGAAGTTTGATTTAAATAAGTATAAATCCAGCACTATAAATTTACTTTCAGAAAAATGAAATACGTCGTTATTTAATTTAAAATTACGATTGTTGAAAAAAATTTAGGCAACCTCGAAAATTTCACTTTTTCACCTACAAAACCTTTTTTTGATCGGACAATATCTTATGTTTATTATTTGGATTTGGAAATTGAAGTTTTTGAAAATTCACAAAAAATTTCCTATTATGCAGTTCCAAAATATATACGTTATATTATATTATAAACGTATACGTTTATCACTAGTGAAAAATAATAACAAATTAGTAATTCAAAAACAAAATTTTGGTTTAATTTAGGATTTTTTTGGAAATTTGCAAAATACATGTTTTTTACTGGATTGAGTTACATGCACACATTTTGAAAATGGTTGAATATGTCGAATCTGAAATTACGTCAGCTTGAACCAAAGAAACATGTTATCATTTTGCTTTTTCAGAAAAAAATATTTTTCCTTATTTAGAAATTTTTTCTTTCTTTCGCGCTTTTTGAAAGTTTTAAAACCAATACAAAAACATGTTTTTTGCACATATTTGAAAAATTATTATTGTTGACTTTTAAGTCCAAAAGATTAAATTCTAATCAAATGGTTTAATTAAAAACAAAAAATAATTTTCAACCAAACAGTTGATTCATTACCAAATGGTTAAGAACTTCCAAGCACAAGAAACGAATTGTTAACTTAATTAAAGTTTCAGCCAAATAGTTGTATTTTCAACCTACAAAGATGAATTTTCGATTAAAAAATATAATTTTCGTCAAAAAAGTTATTTTCCTACCAACGAAAATAAGTTTTCAACAAAAAGTTTTTTTTTACCAAAAGAGATAACTTTTAAACAAAATGATTGAATTTTTAACCAAATGGTTGACATTTTTAATGAAGATTTGAACCTCCATCAGAAACAGCTGCATTTTCATTTGAAAATATTCATAGAAAAAAGATGAATTGTTTATATAGAGTTAAATTTTGGACAAAAAATTTAATTTTCAGCAAATAAAAATTAATATTTCAACCAGGAAAGATAACTTTCCTAAAATAAAAGAAGAATATTCAATCCAAAATTTTTGAACAAAAGATTTCTTATCAAACAGTCGAATTAATAACAAAATAGTCTAATTTTTAAACAGGAAGAATGAACTTTGAACGAAAAATAGTTGAATTTTCTAATTGGGTTCTAATTACTCACTTCAACTTTGAGCTAAAAAAAAACTTCTTGAAACTTTTGAAAAACAGATCAAAAAAGACAAATTCCTAAAAATAGGGGAAAAGGGGGAATAGGGAAAAGAGTGTGACGGCTGTAATTGAATTTGCAATAATTTGATTTTAAAAGTTTTCGACTTAAAAATGTCCAACTGTTAAGACTTGAAATTTGAAAAAATTAAGGCTTTGAATACGAATTCACGAAATTAGAAATTTTCTAATTTCAATTTTAAAAAAACTGAATGTTAAGTGACCTCTATACTATAACTATGTATTAAGGCGTTAGTCGTCAATAAATTAAATTAAATTCAGTTTCGAAGGTTATTAATTAAAAAATTTCATAAAATAAAACCTTACTGAGAAATTATTTAATTTTTAGTATTCCTCATTAAAATAGAACATATTTTTATAGTTTTGAATTTCAATTTTAAAAGTTTTATTGTGATTAATATTGGAACTGAGTATTAGGGCGGAGTGAAAATTATCAAATTAGTCGAATCGTTCGAGCTGAGCGGAAAAAATGTGTGGGTTGACATCCGAAAAAAGTCAAAAAAAGAAATGTTGAAATCGATCAATATCTTCTGTTCTCTTTTTTGATTTGGAAATTCAAATTTTGGAAAATTCCAAAAAATTTCCCTATTGCTTCGAAAATTATGACGAATTTTTTTTATGTAAAGTTTTTGCTTGCGAATAATAATAAAAAAGATTTTTTTGCTTAATTTAGAATTTTTTGAAAATGGCTTAAAAACATTTTTTTTTTTGATTGAGTCCTATGCACACATTTTAAGAAAAGTTGAATATGTCAAACCTGAAATTTCTTTAGCTTCAATCAAAGAAACATGCTATTATTATTATTATTATTATTATTATTATTAAAAAAATTTTTTTAAGTGATGTTTCAAGCGTTCAAAAATGGTCTTATTTGATCATTTTCACTCCGCTCTACTGAGTATAGAGAAATTCTGAGAAAAACGGAAAAAGTCGATTAGTCGCATTTTTCTTCAAAAATTTGAAAAAAGTCGCATTTTTACAAAAAGGCCGAAAAAAGTAACAAGATCCGAACCCTGCACTAGGGTGGGAGAGAGAAAATTCAAAATGACTAAATTCATTGGGACTGAAAAGTTTCTTTGTGACATCAGGAACAAATTTAAAAAAATCATCTGGATGAGAATATTAACAATTTTCAAAACATTTCTCATCATTGTGCAAGTCGATCGAAAATGCTCAAATTTTTAATTTTTTAATTTTTCGTACATGAAAAACTTTTTTTTTTTAATTTTGTTGGGTAAAGTTTATGGAAGTAAATGACCTTAGTTGAAGAGAAAGTGGGAAAACATTTTTTCGTCGAAATATAATATTGCAGAAAATGAGGAGTAATGCAATTTTGTTAATTTGTACCTAAAGTTGCGAAAAGAAATATTTTTGTTTTATTTTTATATTTTTGATGCTCTTTTTAATAAACTAGAGAAACACATACATATTTTTGATTAAAAAATTTTTTTTTCTATTTTTTACTTTTCCTGTATTGCGAGCCATTTTTTCACAAGATCCGTAAAAATCCGATTACATGGGAACCATAAAAAATAGAAAAAACATGTTCGAAGTTTTTTTTTGGTAAAGTTTATGCAGAAATTCATGTTTAAGTGTTGAATCGAAGTTTAACATTAGGCGGAAAAAAATTAAGAAAAAAAATTTTTCGTTGAAATATAATATTTCAAAAATTGACAAAAAATGCATTTTTGTTAATTTGTACCTGAAACTGAAAGCAAATTTATTTCATTTTTCTTCCTCATAGAGGAAGCTTTGTAATGGTAACATTTTCCAAAAAAATGTAAATCATTTAATTGAATCTTCCTCAATATAAAATGTCTAATACAATGTTTTAAGCAATCTTCCAAATGTGTGTGTGCATGTGTGTGTGTGGATGCGTGTTATGATGTCACACTTTTTGTGAACACGGTAACTTGAAAACGGTTGGAGATAAATTTATGATTATAGTAAAACTTTTTTCATTAGCATAATTCAAAGTTGATGCAAGAATATAAAAGATTCCTTGGTTCGAGAAGAATCGATTGACCTCTAATATTAATCCATTTTATTAAAGAAGTTATGGTAATTTATATATTTTGAAAAACCGTTTTTTATAGTAAAACTTTTTTCATCAACATAATTTAAAGTTGCTGCAACAACAGAAAAGATGTGTTGATTTGAGATGAATTCATTGACCTATAATATCACTACATTTTGTTGAAGAGTAGGGAAGTTATGGTAATTTATATATTTTGAAAATCGGTTTTTTATAGTAACACTTTTTTCATCAACATAATTTAAAGTTGATGCAAGAACAGAAAAGATGTGTTGATTCGAGACGAATCAATTGACCTATACAATTAATACATTTTATTAAAGAGTAGGGAAGTTATGGTATTTTATATACTTTTGAAATCCATTTTTTATCGTAAAACTTTTTTCCTCAACATAATTCCAAATTAATGCAAAAATAGAAAAGATATGTTCTTTCGAGAGGAATCGATTGACCTATAATATTAATACATTTGATTAAAGAGTAGGGAAGTTCTGGTAATTTATATATTTTTAAAATGGGTTTTTTATAGTAAAACTTTTTTCACTAACATAATTCAAAGTTAATGCAACAATAGAAAAGATGTGTTGATCCGAGACGAATTGATTGACCTATAAAATTAATACATTTTCTTGAAGAGTAAGGAAGCTATAGTAATGCATAATATTTAAAAATACGGGTTTTTATAGTAAAACTTTTTTCTTCAACATAATTCAAAGTTGATGCAAGAATATAAAAGATTCTTTGGTTTGAGACAAATCGATTGATCTACAATATTAATAAATTTTATCAAAGAGTAGGGAAGTTATGGTATCTTAAATATTTTTAAAATCGATTATTATAGTAAAAATTTTCTCATTCTCATAATTTAAAGTTGATGCGAGAATAGAACAGTTGCGTTGTTTCAAGACGAATCGATTGACCTATAATATTGATACATTTTATTGAAGAGTAAGGAAGCCATGGTAATGCATGAGACTTGAAAATACAGTTTTTTATAATAAAAATTTTTTCTCCAACATTATTCAAAATTGATGCAAGAACGGAAAATATTTCTTGATTCCAGGCAAATCGATTGATCTAAATATTAGTACACTTTATTGAAGAATAAGGAAGTAATGCTCATTTATAATGTTTGAATCATCTGTTTCAAACAGAAAAACTTTTCTCATCGACATAATAATCCAAATTGAAGCATGAATAGAAGGGACTTTTTGATCACAAATTTTCAAATAGAATAATTCTGAGAATTTTTGTAAAGAAATCATAAAGCTGGAAAAGGGATAGTGTGAGATAGAACTTTTCCCTTCTCTTTTCCAGCTCGAAAAATTATCATTTCGAATAAAAAATTTGATTCGTCTGATTTGTCTTTGTATTCAACCATTTTTTTCATTATTTTGTAATTTTGTATTTTTTGTAAATCTATATTTTTAAATTGATCAAAATCAAGACTTTGGTTTGTCTAGTATTGAAAAAAATAAAAGTGGAAACACTCGAGATCAAATTCACAGCAAGTTCTATTTTTTTCATACTCTTTTTAATAAACTAAGGAAACATGCACACATTCATAAGTTTCGAACAATTTTTTTTCTATTTCTTACGGATCCATACACAAATAATTTGAAAATTTTATTCTACCCTGTACCCATAAAACTTCCCAGTGCTATTTTTAAAAAATAAGGCTCTGCTCTCTGAATTTAATTTTAAATTTTCTTATTTAACTTTCACGAAATCCGAAATATCAACTTTTCCAACTGCGTTATAGGAACGGAGTCACCTCTGCCACTTCGATATCGCATATCGCTTCGCGCGATATGAAAACGCGAGTGGCGCTCCGAGTGGTTATATTAAAATCCGTCGCGCTACTTTCATAAATAATGCGCGATATTTCATGAATAATATATTGTAGGAATGGGAGATGGGCGGAATCGCCGGATCGGGACATTTGAGAAATAACGAAATTGCATTACCGCACTGCGATTTCTTCTGGCTGAGCATCAACTCCCCCCCCCCCCCGCACTCCCCCTCAACCCACCAACCCAAATCTTGCCTTTTCGAGGCAAAAGTACATAAGCCCGACAGTTGGATTTATCTCGCAAACTAGAGCGGCAGAAAAAAAATTACTGGCATGAATCTTCCGCGGTTTATCGAGAACCGGATTTTTATTTGTCAAATACTTATGAGAGCATAACTATCCACTATCTTCGACGTTTCATGATTTCAATCTAAAAGACTTATTTAAGTGAAAATTCTTTTGGGACGGGAGTAAATTTGAAAAAAAAAAACTGGACGCACGACCACACGACCGCACGACCATGGGTACTACCAAGCAGGGTGTGAATCGAGAAATCTCTCGGTCTCTCTCTGACGCACTGTCTATACCTTCTCTCTCTATTCGAGTCTTTCTTTTGAGCGGTGATTCGCAATTGCTCTAAAGACTTCTCTTCGATATCCCCACAACTGCCACGAGAAGCATTCCTATGATCTCTCTGTCTATTTCTCTCTCTCAGAAAAAAAAAAATTTAAGTTGATCCAGCAAAGTTTCACTCCTGACGTGTGGCCTCACTGCCACACACAATTTTTTTCAGATTCTCATGAATGAGAAGGTATTGGTTTTACATGTGAAAAATGACTTTCGTGTATTCCATCAAATGTCGTTTGAATCGGATTGGATTGTGTTTTGGCACACAATTTTAGGTACCAAAAAGAAAGATCGAATTCGTTAACCATCTATTTTGGATAAAAATTCAAAAAGTTCAAGCATTTTCAAAAATTTTCAGACCATTTTTACATTCTCATTCTAATGAGAAGGTATTGGTTTTATGTAAAATTTGACATAGTCGGTTTTCATCAAATGTCCACGTTTTGAGACCTCCTGAGTCAGAAAAAACGATTTTTACGAAGGTGTCTGTCTGTCTGTAGTCTGTAGTCTGTCTGTCTGTCTGTCTGTCTGTAGCCACGATAACTTTCGAAAAAATGATCAGATTTGATTGAGCTTTGGCACACTTTTTTATGGCCCAAAAATAGAGAACGAGTTCGTTAACCAGCTATTTTGGATGAAAATCCAAAAAATGAGCACATTTTGAAAATTTTTGAGACCACTTTTTTGGAAGATTTGAAAATTCTATGTACGGTTATTAGTAGTACGCAAAATGACGAACAAAATATTCTTATGACTTTTCGTGATAAAAAAAAAATTACTGGAGTTATAGCATTTTCAAAATTCCAAAAAACAAACGAAAATGAACATTTTAAGCCGAAAAACGCACGATATGAAAAAAGTCAAAGGGAGAAAAACGTTGATTCCTGAACACCCTATAATATTTTCACAACAACTTTTTGAATTTTTCGAAAAATAAAAAATTCAAATTTTGATCGCACAAAAAATTAATGAAAAATCAAAAAAGCCATTTTGCTGTAAAACTATGCAAGATACCAGAAAATATCATCTCACCAAAATTGTGCACCTAAAAAAGATCTACAAATTTCTTATCATTCACTTTTTGATATGACGCGTAGTTTTTGTTTTATTCGTAAAAAACAGCATTAAAAATAGAAAAATCAAATTTTCAGACGAATATTACCAGCTACGAAAAAATGACCGAAACAAAATTTGTTCATCCAAGGAAGAGGTACAAATTTATTGTGACTCATGTTTCGATAGGATGCGTGGTTTTCGTTTTATTCGTGAAAATAACATTGACAGTAAAAAAAATCAAATTTTTGAAAAAACAATGCAGGGTACGAAAACATATAAATGAACAAAAATTGTGCATTCAAAAAAGACTTACACACCCGTAATCAATTTTTGTGGTAAGAATATATTCAAAATGAAAAATTTAACTTTTTTGATAAACGGCACAAGCTAAAATAAAATGTTAAATAATAAAATTTGTCGCCTGAATTATATCATTACTTTTCATTTGAAATCAAATACAAATTTAGTAATTTGTATATGAAGAACATATAATGATTGATTTTCAAATCAAATATCGAGCGCGAAGCGCGAGTGTCTGGATGAGAATGTGTTCCTTAAGGTCGATAGAACCTTGAGTAAATAAAGTTCCTTTTCAGTCTAAAATAAAAATAAATTTAACAATCACTTAATATGTAGAGGTTTTGATAATTTTATAATATTTGCAAACAAACTTTTTCTTTTCATCGATGTCGAACACGAAGTTCAAAAATCTAGAGGAGCCTAGCGTAAAGCGCAATGCAAATACGCCCGAGCGCGTAGCGCGAGGGGAACACATAATCGAGCGCGAAGCGCGAGATAAATATATGATCGAGCGCGAAGCGCGAGATCCAACAGTCGCGCGCCCTAGGCGCGCTCAAACTTGCGAGCGAAGCGCGCCATGAGAATGTGCCCGCGAAGCGGGCAGATTTTTTTTAATTAAAATATTCTATGTAGGGCTATTTGTAATACTCGGAAAGTGGAAAAATTTATCTCTACGACTTTGATCGATAGAAAAAAATTATCAGGGTTATAGAATTTGCAAAATTTAAAAAAAAAAGTAAAAATTTTAAGCTAACAAACGCACGATATGAAAAACAGTCAAGAAAAGAAAAATGTTGCATTTTGAAAATCCTACAAGATTGTCCTAACAGCTTTTCGAATATTCTTGAAAAATTGAAAATTCCAATTTTGATCGCACAAAAAATAATGAAAAATTCCATTTACCGGCTAAACTATGCGAGAGACGAAAAAAGATAAATAAACAAAAAGTGTGCACCTCAAAAATATCTACTAATTTTTTTCATTAATCACTTTTCGAAAGGACGCGCATGGTGTTTGATTTATTTGTAAAAAACAACTTTGAAAATAAAAAATTAAATTTTTGGACAAACGACACAAGCTACGATAATCAGACAAAGTTGCTCACCCAAAGAAGAACACAAATTTTTTCATCAATAATATTTTAATAGGAGGCGTAGTTTTTTTTTAATCGTAAAAAATAAAATGAAAAATAAATAATACAGACTTTTGAAAAACGACACAAGGCACGAAAAAAATTAATAGACTAAAGTTGTTTACCCAAAAAGGATCTGCAACTTTTTATTAATCATTTTTTATCAGGGCAAGTAGATTCTGTTTTAATCGTAAAAAATGAGATTAAAAATTAAAAAATTAAATTATTGGAAAATCGACACAAGTTGCAATAAAATGTTAAATAACAAAAAATGTTTCTGTCATAGAATGCGCATTTTTTTTATAAAAACACTAGAAATAAAATAATTAACTTTATGGAAGATGAGAATGTGTTCGTTAAAGCCGAAGGAGCTTTAACAAAAGAGAATTCACAATCACCAAAATACAGTTGTCGAGGCCATTTTTGGTGCAGAATTCATGTTTCAAATCAATAACTGATATTTTACAGTTACAAATTTATGTAATTTGTTAAAAATTTGTCATGTTTGGTAAAAAATGAATCTTTTTGACTAAAAATTCGTCCTTTTTAATTAGAAATGCAATCGCTTGGTTGAAAATTAATATGTATTGGTTGATGATTCAACCATTTTGTTGAAATATTTCAAAAAACCCTGAAATATTTTTAAAAATGTATAATCTTTCGAAATCTATTGAAATTTTTTGAAGATCTTGAAAATTCCTTATAATTTTGGAAAATACAAAAAATCTTCGGGAATCTCTTCAAATTATTGAAATTTATTGTAAATATTTGAAGAAACGCCCTTGAAAATGCTTGAAATTTGAAAAAATACCCTAAAATTGATGAAATTTCTTGAAATTCCTTCGAATTATTGAAATCAATTGAAAATTTCTTAGAATATTTAAATATGTCCAAACATATTCTTAAAAAATTGTAAACCTTTGGAAACTCCTTGTAATATTTGAAAATATCAGAAATAAATGAAATTATTATGAAATCCCGTGATTATTATGTGAAATCTGATGATATTTCCTGATATAAAGGAAAAGGTGTTAATATAATTTATTTATTCTATAATATAAAATGCCCTAAAACTTTTTAAAGCTCTAGCAGCTTCTTTGAAATTTAAAAAATAGCCTAAGATTTTTTCAATCCTTCAAAATTCCTTTCAGTTATTGAAATTCATTACAAATCTTTTGGCAGATTTTCAAAATACCTTAAAATGTTTCAAAAGTATTCGAAAAAAATCAGAAATAGGTATAGACCTGAATTCAATAGTGGTTAACCCATTGGTTAATTTATTGAATAAAAAATGGCTTAAGAGATCCTTTCATTAAAAAGTGACTATAGTGATTTCATCTTAAAAAAGCGATTCGAAAAAAAGTGACTAAACATGACTGGGTGGCAGCCCTGATTATTCTTAAAAATTAATAGAAGTGTTTTTTCCAGATATTTCCTCACATTTGCAATTTTTTTCAAAACCCCTTACTTCTTCCTGGTTTTTAGGTTTTCCCTGAGCACGCTTGTACTCCTGATAATTTTAGGAATTATTGTTTGTTCGAAGAATATTTTAAATAAAATTTTGATTGGCAAAAATTCTCAACAATCACCCAGTTATATTTATTGCATTATATTTTGTTGAACAGATGCATTTTTTTCCTCAAATTGTGACCATTTTGCAATAAAATGTCGATATAACTTTGTTTACAAAAAAGTACTATCCTCGGTTTCTTCAGGAATTACCTTATTTTTACAGTTTCGCCGTTGCGTCATTCGTTTTGCATTTTCATGACTCAGTCTTTTGCATTGAAGATCCGGTGAAATGCCTCAGTGTTTTCCTGTGATTGTGCGACAGATTTACGACATTTAAATGCTTTTTCGTCTTGTCTCTCGTAGAAAAGCATCGACATAGAGGTATCAAAAGCACAACTTATATTCACAGCGCGATGTAATGTTCTCGCGTCATAAAATGGAATAACGAATTCCGCAATTGCAATAAAACACTTATTCGACTTTTATTGTACCTTCGTCGACCAACCGTCTATAAACATGGACTGGAACACTTTTGCTGCTCCAGCGAGTAGCCTTTGTTAAAAATTCTTCTTCAGGAGCGTTAACATATTACTTGAGGTTATTTTCAGTGATTTTTGACTCAACCCTTCCTCTTGCTTCGGAAATTTTGAGTCAAGATTCGGTTTTTGGCATTGGGATTGGAGACTGGGTCCTTCACCAGGACAACGTACCTGCTTATTCATAGCAGCTCATTCAGCAATTTCTGGTGAAGCGCCAGAAATTGCATAAACACCTTTGACAACTTCGGCAGCCCCCATACAGTCCATAAACTCTTTTTGACTTTTTTTTATAATTCTTATCTTTTTCCCTGTTTTCAAAAAACTTCCCCTTCTTCTCGTTTTTAGGGTTTCGTAGCCACGGGTAAAACTTTATAGTTTCGTTCGAGTGTTCGCAAATCGTCCTTTTATCCTGGGAGGTGAAGTCGACTAAATAAGGGGAGGGGGAATAAAAGTAAATATGGGGAACTGTGGGAAAGGGGATTTCAAAGGATTTTAAAGACTTTAGGGTATTCCAAATATTTTGGGGCATTTGAAAAAATTTTGAGTATTTTTTAAGAAGTTAAAAAAATTTTCCGGGATTTCAAAAGATTTCGACGGGTTTGCTATGTTTTCGGCTATTTTTAAAGGTACAGACATTTCTTTGGTCGATTTCAATAATTTGAAGGGTTTTCGAAAGATTTTAAAGATTTTAGGGTATCTTAAAAAATTACGAATAATTTTCAAGAACTTAAGAAAATTAGAAGGAATTTCAAAGGATTTTGAAGTATTTGAAGTTATCTCGGGTATTTTAAAAGATTTCGAAGAATTTTCAAAAGATTTTAAAAATTTGAAGGGATTTAAAAAGATTTTAGGCTATTTTTAAAAACTCTAAGGAATTTTCGAAAGCGTTAAAAAGTTTAAAGGGATTTCCTAATATTTCAAAGATTTTGTAATATTTTAGGGGTTTTTGAATTATTCAAAGGAGTTCGTAATAAATTTCAATAATTCGAAGGGATTCTAAAGAATTTAAAAGATTTGAGGGTACTTTTGAAAATCCTAAGGAATTTTTAAGAGCTTTAAAATATTGCATAGGATTTGAAAACATTTTAGAGAATTTGAAATATTCTAGGGTATTTTCAAAGATTATAAGTACAATTTCCAAGAGACTACAAAAATTTCAGTGGACTTTCAAAGATTTTTGTAAGGGATTTGAAAAAATGTTCATTCTTCTGTATAGAATTTCCTAGAATTTCGGAAGATATGCAACGATTTCACAGGACCTACAATATGAAATATATAATAATATAATTAAAAATAAATAAAACTAATTTAACTATTTAGTTAAGAAACAAACTTTTTAAATAAAAAATTAACCTTTTGGTGAAACGTTGAACTTTTTTCTTAAAAATTTCTTTTTTGTTGTTGAAGATTCATCACTTTAATTTAAAATTCATCTCTTTGATCGATAATTTAACTATTTTTTAAAAAATTCATGTTTTCTTAGTTGAGAATTACTTTTCTTTTCTGAAAATGTAACTATTCCATTAATTTTTTGTTTGAAGATTCATCATTATAGTTGAAAATTCAACTATTTGGTCATAAAATAACTTTTTTGTTGAAAAATCTTATTTTTTGGTTGAAAATTTAGCTATTTTCCAGAAAATTCGTCTTTTTCGCCTGAAATTTCAGCCGTCATGTGTAAAATTGGTGTTTCTGGCTTGAAAATTCAACAGTTTGGTAGAAAATTAAACTACTTGGTGAAAAATTACCTTTGTTGTTAAATATTTTTATTCTTGAGTGAAAATTAAACTACTTTGGTAGAAAAGTAGCCTTTTTGGATAAAATCAAATTATTTATATGAAAATTCAACTTTTCTGTTGGAAAATCGTTTTTATTGGTCAAAAAATTAATTGTTGTATCTGAAAATGTAGCTATTTCATTGTTGGTTGACAATTTTTCCTTTATAAGTTAAAAATTCAACTATTTTTCAGAAACATCTTCTATTTTTCTGAAATTCGTCTATTTGGGTAGGAAATTAATCTAGTTTGAAAATTTATCGTTTTGGTTGATGATTGAACTACCTTGTTAAATATTCGTCTTTTTTAGTTAAATTCACCTGAGTAAAAATGCGTTTTTTCCGCTGAAAATTAGTTTCTCAAACCGCAAATTTGACGATTTCATGTTTGGTTGAAAATTGATCTTTTTACTGGGAAATTAAATTTTTTCATTGAAAATTCATCTTTCTGGATTAAAAATCTACTTTTTTGTTGAAAATTTTGTTTTTTTGGGTTTAAAAGTTCACTGTTTTCTAAAACACTTGACATTTTAGCTTAAAAACTTAACTATTTTGTTCAAAAATCGTCTATTTGCTTAGAAAATGATTCTTGTTTGTCGAATTCAATTTATTTGGTAGATGATTCAACTATACTTCAAATTTAACTCTTCAATTTTTGGTTCAGTTCTTATATTTTAGGTTGAAAATTCAAGTATTATGTTGAAAATCGTCTCTTGGTAGAAAATAATTCTTTTTGTTTGAAAATTTATCTTTGTAGGTTGAAAATTCGGCTTATAAGATGCCATTAAGCCTTAAGAGAATTTAAATAATTTCACTCGTCAGCAATATGAAAATAAAACAGGCCCAAGCGCGCGGCAGGGTCCCCAACTTTGGCATGTAGACGTACAGCGCTGGCGCTAGAACATGTAAGAGGAACACGATGCGACAACACGTTACCACGGCAACAATCATTC
>CAKNYM010052891.1:356320-373199 GCA_932195095.1 Andricus curvator
TGTTCCTCTTATGCATAGCTAGCGCAAGCGCAGTACCGCTATATGCAAAAGTAGGGATCACAGGTGCGCGGGCAGTACGGTCAGCCAGCACTCAACGCGGTAAGCGAGCCCCACTTCGCTGAGAGCGTCAAACCATGTGAGCCAGCGCCGCCAATCACAGCCGCCGTCTGACCCCACTACGGTAACTACCACCTCCACCGGGCAACCGGGACTAGGGACAAGACGTTATAAGGCCGTGCAGGACCTGAGACCGGCATTCATCAGTCAGCTAGTTTCGCGAGTTAACCTCCAATCCTTCTGAGCGACGGGCATCCACCAGCTTTGACCGAAGTGTTCCTGACCGCCGCCTGGCTATACTGGTATTCGAGCGGCCTCAGGTCCTCTGCGTTAACGAACTCCGCGAATGTAGTCGCATTTGTCCACCATTTCATGATGTGTTTATCCAAATTTAGTGTTTAGGAAAGTTCAAACTAGTTGAGCGCTGCCATTTATAATAGATTTATATGTATCCATATGTAATGATAGATAAAATATAAAGCGCATCGAACGGATATTTTGTAACAGTATATTGATTTTATAATACTAAATATGTAATGGCATGTTGCAGGCCTTTTTATTAAATTTTTAATCTAGATGTTTGTTTTTTTGAAATAAAGAAACAATGTTCACTTATGAAATCACGCATCAATATTTCAAAGGCCTGACCTCTCGATTTTTCAATAAATTAATAAAGATAAAATATATTTGGTAAAAAGGTCAACTGTTCGTTGAAACTTCAATTATTTTGTTGATAATTCAACCATTCTGGTGAAGTTATCTTTTTTGTTAAAAATTAAACTGTTTTGTTGTGAATTCCTCTGATGGTAAAGAAGTAATCTTTCTTGTTTGAACATTCATCTTTTTTGGCTGTTAAATGGAACCTTTTTTGAACTACTCTCTTTAAGAAAAACCATTGCAAGCCAGCAAAAAGTTGTTTTTCTAACGAAATAAGAATCGATCAAGTTTCGACGTAAACCTCTGGAAACGTAGCACTTTTTTGTATTCCTTTCCAGTTTCCAGACTCTTAGAATGCTGTTCTTTACGAGTTGAGCATAACTGCAAAGAGGTAATTACGAATTTATTTTCCTCGTTTTCGTTCAGCGGTAAACTAAAATACTTTGCAGTAACACTTTTGAATTGTAAAATGTTAGATTCTTCAGAAGAATGAACATAAAAAATAATGTATTCCACGATTTTGTTGATGAAATGAAATGCTTGAAACCGCTTTAGGTGTTGTCGTAATTTCTTGTATATTCTGGTCACAAGAACATTGAAGATTCTTTACAAGACTTTTCACTTAACCTGAAACCCCTAAGTTTAAAAGTCACTCTTCTCCGATGATCCTTTGTTTATTTTTTTAAAAGCTAACTTCGCCTCTCAAAATCCATTGGTGTTTCTACACTTTCTGCGGTACAGAAAGTTCTGGATAAGTAATGAGGGAGAAAATTCTGCACTCTGTCAACTCCTTTAGGGTAAAAAAAGTGACACAAACTTCGGTAAACGGTCTTTTTTCTTCAAGGTTTTATGAAAAGTATGTAAACAGGAAATGAAGAACAAAATTTAACGAGTATTTAAGAAATTTTCAGTTAGATGAAAAATAATATTTTTTAAATTGCCAATTTCGTCTCTATATTTGTTTATATATTGTTGGAGAAACAATTAGATTAAAAAATCGAAGAGTTTAAGGACCTCAGAATTAAATTTCTGAGAATTTCTAAAAAAGAAACTTCAAAATCCGTCAAGAAATAGAATTTGTAAGTGGACTTTGAACAGTGAATTTCGGGTGCCATAAAATTCACAAAAGTTAGAGCTAAAATAGTTTACTTTTCAAACCAAAAAGACGAATTATTTTAAAAGACAGTTGAATTTTTAATCCAAAACTGCTAAACCAAAATAATAAATGTTCAACAAAGAGGATTAATTTTCTACCCAAATAGACGAATTTTCAACAAATGATATTTCTACCAAATAGTTGAATCTTCATCTTTTAAAGGAAATATTTTCATGAAAAAAAGGAAAAGCTACATTTTCAGATACAAAACTAAATTTTTAACCAATAAAAATGAATTTCCAACAGAAAACGTAATTTTTCAAATAAATAACTTAATTTTTAACCGAAAAGGTTACTTTTCTATCAAAGTAATATAGTTTCCAACAAAAAATGAGAATTTTTAACAAAAAGGTCATTTTGAACTCAGTAGGTTAATTTTCTACCTAATTATATAAAATTCTTTTGAAATCCCTTGAAACTTTTTAAAGCTCTTGAAAATATGATGGAATCTTTGCGAGTATCCTGAAATATTTTAAACCCTTTGAAATCCTATTTAATTACTGAAAGCAATTCAAAATTTCTTCCAATATTTTTAAATAACTTGAAAAATTTTAAATGCTTTGAAATATTTTTCTATCCTTGAAAACTTTTTAATGCTCTTTAAAATTATTTCGAAGTTTTAAGATTACCCTAAAATCAATAAAATCCTTCGGAATACTTTCAAATGACCGAAATCTATTAAAAATTCTTCGGAATCTTTTAAAAACCCCTAGAATATTTCAAATCCTTAGAAATTTTTCGAAATTCATTGAAACTTTTTTCAGTTCTTGACAAATATTTCGAATTTTTAAAAGTACCCTAAAATCTTTAAAATTCTTTGGAATCCCTTCAAATGAATAAAATCTATATCAAATTCTTTGAAATATTATAAAAAACCCTAACATATTTCAAATGCTTTGCAATGTTTCAAAATCCTTTGCAACTTTTTGAAGCTTTTGAAAATTCCTTGGAATTTTTAAAAGTATCCGAAAATCTTTTAAATTCTTTTGGAATCTCTTCAAATTATTGAAATCTTTTACAAATTTCTTGGAATTTTTTAAAATACCCTTAAGTATTGCAAAACCTTGTGAATAATTTTTTTAAATCCTTCAAACTTTTTAAAGCTCTTGAAAATTTCTTGGAAATTTTAAAAACACCTGAAAATCTTTTCAAATCCATTAAAAATATTGAAATCTTTTGAAAAATCTTCGGAATCTTTCAAAAAAAAATCTTTAGAATCCTTCAAAAACCCTTAGAATTATTGAAATCTACAAAAATTCCTTGGTATCTTTGAAAATACCCGAAAATATTTTAAATCCTTTAAAATTTGTTTAAAACACTTCAAATTTTTTTAAGTTTTTGAAAGTTACTTGGAATTTTTTAAATACAGTAAAATCTTTAAAAAAATTTGAAATCTCTTCAAATTATGGAAATCTATTGAAAATTCTTCGGAAACTTTTGAAATATCCGAAAATATTGCAAACCTTTTCAAATCTTTCGAAATCCCTTGATATTTTTTAAAATTCATGAAAATCACTTGGAATTTTTGTAGTACCCTAAAATCTTTGAAATACCATAGAATCTTTGAAATACCCTGAAATATTTAAAATACCTTAAAATCTTTAAAATACCTCAAAATCCTGAGAATACTATACAATCTTAAAACTACCCTAAAATCTTTAAAATACTCTAAAATCTTTAAAATACCCTAAAATCTTTCCAATACCCTAAAATCTTTAAAATCTTATAAAATCATAAAAATAGCCTAAAATCTTTAAAATACTCGAAAATCTTTTGAATACCCTAGAATCATTAAAATACCCTCTAGAATCTTTCTAATACCCTAAAATCTTTAAAATGCTTCGAATTCCCTTGAAATTATTAAAATCTATTAAAAATTTATTGGAAATTTTGAAAATACCCTCAAATATTTCAAAGCCCATGGGTAATTTTGTTGAAATAGAAGTGACTAGTGACCCATTAATTTAAAAAAGTGACTATAGTGACTTTATCATAAAGTGACTAAAAATTCGTTTAAGTAAATCAAGTAATTCTTGACTTAAAGTGCTGTTTACATAAATTTCTTGACTTTTGCAATCCTTTTTTTTTTAAATCCCTGACTTTTCCCTAATTTTCATGTTTTCTCTGACCTGCAGCAAACCTCTATAATTTCAAAAAAGGTAGAAAATGTTTAAGGAAATGCATTATTATTACCAAATATTTTTGAGAATTGTTTAAATCATCATATTGATTATCATGAATTGATTTTTTTTAAACTTACGAGAACCTATGAAAAAAGGAGATAATATAATCAAAATCCAGCATCATATGTTTCTTAAATTTATAATTTCTAGAACCCTATGGTTTTCGTGAAAAGGGGAATCTAAGCAGTGTGAAAACAGTTAAATAAATGATGAAAAATATCGTTGTAAGCGCGTCACGTTCACCCTGAGGGGCTCAAGATATTCATTTGACCACGTATGATTCCCTAGAGAAGGTACGAGACCACCATGAAAAAAATTCTTTCGCTATCTGATTTTAGTTTCTATTTTATCAGTTTGGTAAAAAGGCTATAAACCACAGACAATCTTGAATAATAGATATTTTTCAAGGAATCTGTATTATCATCAGAGAATAACAGGAATTTTTAACGTCTTTTCAGACTAGATGGAAATATAAATTGAAAATTATTTTGATTAATTTTTTTCCTGAAAAAAGATCTTCTTCTTTCGCTTCGCTGGGAATCGAACCACGGAACTTTCGATTCCCAGCCATTAAGCTACTAGAGAGATCGAGAGAAGAAACTTTTTCCAGAAAATACACGCATTATTTTTGCAAGGTAGCAGATATCAAATTTTTCAAGGAATCTGTATTATCATCAGGGAATAACATAAATTTTTGACGTCTTTTCAGACTAGATGGAAATATGAATAAAAAATTATTTTGATTAATTTTTTTCTGAAGAGAAATCTTCTCCTTTCGCCTTTACTTTCGCTCTTTAATTCATATTTCCATCTAGTCTGAAAAGACGTTACAAATTCCTGTTGTTCTCTGATGATAATACAGATTCCTTGAAAAATTTTATATGTGCTACCTTTGTAAAAATAATGCGTGTATTTTCGTAAAAAAGTTTCTTCTCTCGATCTCTATAGTAGCTTAGTGGGAAAGCACCCGACCGGCAATCGGAGGTTCTGTGGTTCGATTCCCAGCGGAGCGAAAGGAGATCTTCCTTCCGAAAAAAATGAATAGATATTTTTTCCTATGAAAGAGAAGATATGGAATTCTTTAAATCATTATGCCCTAAAAGCTTTCAAAACAAAATTCCTGTATTTTTTTAACGAAAAATCATTGAGTGTCGACGTAAATGTGAAGGAACAATTTATGAAGGTAAAAATAATAATTTAAAGAGATTTATAGCCCAATTCATGAAAATTGGAAATTATCTTCAACCCTGAAATATTCCCGAACTGGAAAAAGGAACTAGGTAAATCGATTTTTTTTTTAATTCAACTACTTGGTTGAAAGTTGAACTCCTTTGTTAGAAATTAATTTTTTTAGAAGGAATAATTATTTTTATTTAAAGTTCCTCTCTTTAGTTTATAATTAAACTATTTTGTCAAAAGTTAATTTTTTTCATGAAAAATCGTCTTTTTTAGTTAACAATTCAACTAATTGGTTCCAGATTCATGTATTATGTTAAAAACTCGTCTTTATTTTGGTAAATTAATCTTCTGGCTTGAGAACCAAAAATTTACCCATAGCACTTTTTGTTGAAAATGTATAATTTTTTGTTGAAAATTCAACTACTTGGTTGGAAATTGATTTTTTTTTAAATTGTAAATATCATTATTTGGTTGAAAATTCTTCAATTTAAAAATTTAAACTGAACTACTTTTTTGAAAATTCAATTTTTTGGTGAAAAATCATATTTTTAGCTAAAAATTCAACTATTTCGATATAAATTCATGTATTATTATGTTTAAAATTAGTCTCTCTTGAAAGAAAATTAATCATCTGCGATTTAAATTTAACTATTTAGTTAAAAGTTGAACTTTTTCATTAAAAATTATTTTTTTTTCAAAGATTCATCATTTCAGTTTAAACTTAATTTCATTGGTTAAATATTTAACTATTTTGTTGAATATTCGTTTATTTTTGGCTAAACTAAAAATTAAGCTATTCCATTTTTCATTGAAAATGTATCTTTTTTAGTTGAAAATTCAAATATTTTGTTACAAATTCATGTGTTTTGTTGAAAATTTGTCTTTTATGGAAAAGAATTAATCTTCTGTGTTGAAAATTCAACTATTTGGTTAAGAATTGAACTCTTTCATTCAAAATTAATTTTTTCATTTTAAATATTTATTATTTCAGCTGAAAATTTAATTATTTGGTTGAAAACTGATTTTATTCAGCTGAAAATTTTAATAATTGATTTAAATTTCAACACATTTGTAAAAAATGCATTTTTTTGTTGTTGAACAATCATATTATTAAGTTGAAAATTTAACTATGTATTTGGTTTTACATTTATTTTATGAAACGAAATCAAACTTCTGTGTTGAAAATTCAATCACTTGGTTGAAGTTGATCTCTTTTATTTAATATTAATTTTTTTTTGAAGATTCATCATCTTAGTTGAAAATTCATCACTTTGGCTTAAAATTCAACAACCTGGTTACAATTTCAACCTATTTGTCACAAATTAATTTTTTTTTAAATGAAGATTCATTATTTTAGTGAAAAAATTATATCTTTGGTTGAATAATTTAACTATTTTGTTGAAAATTTCTTTATTTTTGGTTAAACTAAAAATTTATCTATTGTATTTATTATTGAAAATGTATCATTTGTAGTTAAAAATTTAGATATTTGGTTGAAAACTAATTTTTCGTATTTGGAAATTTTAATAATTGACTTAAGGTTGCACTCCTTTATTAAAAATTTCTTTTTTGGTTGATGATTCATCATTTTAGTAGAAAAATCTTCACTTTGGTTGCAAATTTTATCTATTTTGTTGAAACTTTGTATTTTTTGTTACAAAATTAATCTTCTTGGTTAAATATTCCTCTTTTTCGTTAAAAATTCAAATAGTTGAAAATTCATAATTTTACCTAAAAAATAATCAAATTGGTAACTTTAAAAATCTGTTGAAAGTTTTTTTTTTTTGTTGAACATTAATTTTTTGATTGCAATTTAGCTATTCCCTTTCTGACAACCCTTTTTTCAACTACTTTGTTAAAAGTATAACTGCTTTATTAAAAATTCATTTTTTGGTGGAAAATTTAACTATTTTGTTAAAAACTGATCTTTTTCAGTTATAAATTTCAATATTTGTTTGTAAAATTATCATTTTTAGTTTAAAATTAAACTATTTGGCTCCAAATTCACGTATTTTGTTGAAAACTATTTTTTTTTTTGTAGAGTACTAATTTCTGGGTTAAATATTCATGTTTTTGGTTAAAGGTTTAACTATTAGGTTGAGAACTGAACTCTTTTATCAAAAATTTATTTTTTTGGTTGAAGATTTATCATTTAAGTTGAAAATTCATCACTTTGGTTGCAAATTAAACCATTTTGTTCGAAATTCGTTTTTTGGTCAACATTAATTTCTTTAAATAAAAAATTAACTAAATCAATTTATATTTATCACTTCAGTTTAAAATGCATGTCCTCTGGTAGAAATTGTATCTCTTTGGTTAAAAATCCAACTATTTTTGGTTGAAAAATCTACAACTATATTTTTGGTTGAGAATCCATCCTTTTTGGTTAAAATTGATATTATTTAGTTAAAAATTTAATTATTTTGCGCAATATTCAACAAATTGTTTTGAAGGTCATTCTTTTGGTTAAAAATTTAACTATTTGCGTAGAAAATTTATCTCTTTGGTTAAAAGTATACTTTTTTGTTAAAAACTCAACTGTTTTGTAAAGAATTCGCTTTTTTGGTTTGAAAATTCGACAATTTGGTTGATTTTTGTTATTGACTAAAGAATCTTTCTCAGTTGGAAATTCGATTCTTGATGAAAATTCGACTTTTTGGTTTAAAATTTTATCTCTATGGTTGAACATTTAACTATTTTATTGAAAATTCTTTCTTTTTTTTGCTTAAATATAATTTTTTGCCACTTATTCATTTTTTGTTAAAAATTTATCTTTTTTAGCTAAAAATTCAATTATTTGGTTAAAAATTTATATTTCTTAGATCAAAGTTCAAATGATTGGTTGAAAATTCGTCTTTTTTCGTAGAAAATCAATCTTCTTGGTTGAAAATTCATTTCCTGTTTAAAAATCAAACTTTGTTGAACTTTTAATTGAATTAATTAAACTTAATTAATTTAATTTAACTTTTTTTAATTCTTTTGTAGATGAATTATCATTTTATTTGAAAACTTGTGTTTTCTTTTGTGATTTGAAGATTCATCATTTTAGTTGAAAATTCATCCCTTCGGCTGAAAATGTTACAATTTTGTGTGAATACGTTTTTTTCAATTAAAAATTAATTCCTTAGACTGATAACTTAAATATTCAATTTTTTTTGTTGATCACAGGAAGTTGTAAATCTTCCAGAAGTGGGAGCCGGGACTGCGTAATGTAAGGAAACATTTTTATAAAGAAAAAAAAATGAACTTCCAGAGCCATAGAGATTTATAGCTCAACGTAGAAAAATATAATTTTTCTTCCAACCTGAATCTAAAAATGTTTAGGAGATTCTTATGTCGGTCATGACTAAACTACGTTTGTTAACAAAAAGTACAATTTCCACTCGACAGATATGAATGAAGTTTTGTAAAAAAAAATTTCGGATCTGCAAAAGTGGATCATTTCGATCTGAAGTTGGTAATCCAAGTGACATGCAACAAATAAATATTTGTTCCTTCAGGAGAAACTAAATGTTGGGACAGACCTCACTTTATCCAAGCTCCCTAATCCACTAATCTTATTGGAACACTTTACAAATTCCTCGAGCTTGCGATAACACAAGACAGATTTCCAGGATTTATCGAAGCAGAGTCGACACGTATAATTTTATTTACCCCCAAAGACACCTGGTTCTTTCTCTCAGACTTCGAATAAAGAAAATGGGTATTATATTTCAAATGTCCTAGCTGCAAGCGACATTGCAAAGGCCCCAGGTGCTTCGATAAAGTGGCTGATAAAATGCTCATATCTCGGGTGCTTTAGACACAGTATAAGTCCACTAGCGAAGCTGTAGGTAACATTTAAGACTCGCGAAATTCGAAAAATTAAAGCTCAGTCTCGAGTTACAACCAGGTTATGAGAGCGCACTCGCTGACTCTCAGCAAGCTGATATTGCCAGAGGCTATGAACGTTCGTTATGTTACAGTATAATGGATCTTTAAACGTCCATATTGTGCAGAACTAACGATATACTCTGCGTGAAAATAAAGCGAGCTTGACTCATTAACCTTTCGAGAGACACTGACGTGCATTCTGCTTCATCGATTTTTCTACTAAATGAATCCACACAATGCACAATGGTGTAACGATAAAAGAGAAAAAAGTTTCTTTCATTCCTATTAGCCTAGTGACACATTTTTTCCTTCTCTGTTAAATTAATTTCTGTTTTTTTGCTTGCATAATTGTGACATATTGTGTCACAATAGATATCTGTTTATTCAATTTGTGTAATTTTTCTTTTCCCTAGAGTCATCTTCTAGCTTATTCCTTTCTTCATTCTTGAGTGTTCCTGAATATTATACCTGCACCACAGTATACACTTAGAAACCAAAGCGTTGCATATTATTCTGATTATCAACTCTAGATCAAAATGATCCACTTCAAACTTAAAGAGGGATGTCATAACCATTCGTGATGTCACGACAATTTGTGATTTAGATCTTGCTACTAACTGAATCAAAATTATACATAATGGTATAATAAAAGAGAGAACAGTCTCTTTCATTACCATTAGCTTAGAGACACATTTTTTCCTCTATGTTGAACTAATTTCTGCACGTTTGTTTGCGCTTTTTGTTGGGTATGATAATGAAATATTGTGTCACAGTTGATGACTGTTTATTCCATTTTTATTCTTCTTTTCCTTAAAGTTATCTTCTAGCTTAGTTCTTTCATTATTTATTATCGAATGTTTCCCAAAATTATACCTGCACCACAGTATATCCCAGGATATAAAACCGTTGCATATGATTCTGATTATCAACTTCAGATCAAAATGATCCACTTTTGGGTATGCAAAATCAATTTCTACACAAGTTCATTCATAGTAGAGTGGCAGTTATAACTTTAATTGAAGGTCCTAGGATAAACATAAATGAAATATTTATAAAGATAAAGCAAGGATGTCATGACCATTGGTGATTTTAATTTTGCTACCAACTGAATCGATACAATGCACATTGCACACTGGTCTAACGATAGAAGAGAGAAAAGTTTCTTTCATTCCTATTAGCCTAGTTACACATTTTTTTCTTCTCTGTTAAATTAATTTCCGTTTGTTTGCTTGCATAATTGAGACATATTGTGTCACAATAGATATCTGTTTATTCAATTTGTGGAATTCCTCTCCTCCCTAGAGTCATCTTCCAGCTTATTCCTTTCTTCATTCTTGAGTGTTCCTGAATATTATACCTGCACCACAGTATATACTATGAAACCAAAACGTTGAAGAGGGATGTCATAACCATTCGTGATGTCACGACAATTTGTGATTTAGATCTTGCTACTAACTGAATCGAAACGATGCACAATGGTATAATAAAAGAGAGAAGAGTCTCTTTCATTACTATTAGCTTAGACACACATTTTTTCCTCTATGTTGAATTAATTTCTGCACGTTTGTTTGCGATTTTTTGTTAGCTATAATTATGAAATATTGTGTCACATTTGATGACTGTTTATTCCATTTCCATTATTCTTCTTTTTCTTAGACTTCCAGCTTACTTCTTTCATTATTTATTATTGAATGTTCCCCAACATTAAACCTGCACCACAGTATATCCCAGGATATTGAACCTTTGCATATCATTGCTATTAGCTTGGAGACACATTTTTTCCTCTATGTTAAATTAATTTTTGCACGCCTGTTCGGGATTTTTTGTTAGGTATAACTGAATCGTCTAGTTGCAAAACCGGCCATCTCCAAAACACAAAATTGTTGGGGAAAGCTGATTTTCTGTCACACTTAGCCAGAATAAGATGGGAACCAAAACTCTTTGGTTGTTGAAGACATTATGGCAATATGTTTCAAAACACTCTTCCTGTTTCTTATTTGATTAAAAGGAACATCTTCGACAAACTTCTTTATCCTTAAGTATGTAGGTGAACACTACACGAAACGAGCGGGCATTTTCAGCATGGAGATTTGACCGATTTTACAGCAAATTGTGATTTTCGAACGCATATAAAACAGGGATTTGAGCGGGTTTTTCATGGTTTCTTGTTTCCAGTTGATTAAAAAGTTCACTTAGGACTCATTTCCCAAAATCGAGGAGTTGGCCGGTTTTGCAACTAGACGATTCCATTATAAAATATTGTGTCACATTTTATGACTGTTTATTCCATTTGTATTATTCTTCTTTTTCCCTAGAGTTATCTTCTGGTTTAGTTCTTTCAATAATCTCCAATGTTCCCCAACATTATACCTGCACCACAGTATATCCCAGGATATCAAGCCGTTGCATATCATTCTGATTATCAACGTCAGATCAAAATAATCCACTTATGTGGATCCAAAATTAATTTCTACACAAGTTCATTCATAGTCGAGTGGCAGTTATAATTTTAATTGATAGTTGTAGGTTAGACATAAATGAAATATTTATAAAACTAAAGCAAGAATGTCACGACCGTTTCTAATGTCATGAGCATTTGTGATTTTGCTACTAACTGAATCGCTACAATGCACAGTGGTATAATAAAAGAGAGAAAAGCCTCTTTCATTCCTACTAGCCGAATGACAAATTATTTTTAGCTCTATTAAACAAATTTATGCACATTTGTTTCTGATGTTTCTGTTAGGTATCATTATGAGATTGTATTAAATTCGATCACTGTTTATTTAATTTTTATTATTTTTCTTTTCCTCAGAGTGCTCTCTTAGCTTTTTTCTTTCTTCACTCTTGAATGTTTCTCAATATTATACCTGCACTACAGAATATACCAGGATACCAAACCGTTGCATATCATTCTGATTCTAAACTTAAGATCAAAATGATTCACTTAAGACTTCAGCAGGGATATCATTACTATTTCTGATGTCACAACCATTTGTGAATTAGATTCTGCTACTTAATAAAGAAAACAATGCACAATGGTATAATAAAAGAGAGAAAAGCCTATTTTATTCCTATTAGCCGAGTGACACATTATTTTTATCTCTATTAAACTAATTTATGCACATTTGTTTCCGATGTTTTTGTTATGTATCATTATGAGATTGTATCAAATTCGATCCCTGTTTATTTAATTTGTATTATTTTTCTTTTCCCTAGAGTTCTCTCTTAGCTTCCTTTCTTCTTCACTCTTGAATGTTTCTCAATATTATACCTGCACTACAGAATATCCCAGGATACCAAACCGCTGAATATCATTCTGATTATAAGCTTCAGATCAAAATGATTTACTCAAAACCACAGCAGGGATATCATGGCTATTTCTGATGTCACAACCATTTGTGAATTTGATTTTGCTACTTACTGAAGGAAACAATGCACAATGGTATAATAAAAGAGAGAAAAGCCTCTTTTATTCCTATTAGCATAGTGATACACTTTTTCCTCTCTGTTAAATTAATTTCCGCACATTTGTTTGCCATGTTTTGTTAGGTATACTAATGATATATTGTGCCACGTTCGATCACGGTTTATTCAATTTATTTAATTCTAGTTTTTCTTGGAATCATCTTTCTGCTTATTCCTTTCTTTATTCTAGAATGTTTCTCAATATTATACCTGCACCATAATATATCCCACAATATTAAAGCTTTGCATATCATTCTGATTATCAACTCCAGATCAAAATGATCCACGTTTGCAGATACAAAATTGATTTCTACACACTTTCATTCATATCTTCCAAGTGGCATTCATAGTTTTCAATAAAAGCCATTGTTAGTCATCAAAGAAATGATATTTATCAAACTGAAGCAGGGAGGTCACAACCATTTGTGATGTAAAGACTAGTTTTGATTTCATAATCATTTGTCATTTCGATTTTGCTGCTAACTGTACACATAAAGTGCACAATGGTACAACGACGAAAGAGAGAAGAGTCTCTTTCATTCCTATTAGCCTAGTGATTCACTTTTTCCTTTCGGTTAAATAATTTTCTGCCAATTTGTTTGCAACCTCTTTGTTTATTGAAATTATGTCTTATTGTGTCACATTGAATCACTGCTTATTTAATTTGTATTATTTTTAATTTTCCTAGAGCAAAATTTCCTGATCAAATAAAAATTCTGCAATCTGTATAAAAGCGTTGCATATCATTTTGATTGAATTTCGAGACAAAATTGATCAACTATCATATACTGCCACCTCTAAGATTTTTATTTTCGATCTCCTATCCTATCTTTAGCAAAAAATACTTTCATGTATCTTTTATCAATCAACCTGTCAAACTTATCCGTCACTTTCAGATCTTAATATTAAGCAAACTCTCTATCAGGATCTTCATGTAGTATAGCAATCCAATTCATGTCTCTGAGGAAGATTATTAACCAGAATAATAAGCAATATTTTTCAGTGTCCTAAAATTCATCCTTTTTAAAGATCTCTTTTACCATATCGAGCCAGTTCACATGCTACAACCATCAATATCTCGATTTCCATTCTACCATCCTAAGCAATAAGGATCTATATTAAAATAAACAACAACCACACAGTAATTTAATTTTACTTTAGGTCATTTTCTTACAAACTCATTTTTAAATTCAGTTATGTTCGCTTTCTTAATCAATGTAAAAACTGATGAACAATTGAATTGCTTTCAATATTCACATTGCTCAACATGAACCAATCATGGTTAAATTTTATTTCAGTACATTTTTCCACCGTTTCTTTGTTTAAAATAAAACTTTTTCTTCTCTCCATAACATCAAAAAAAGTCTAGACATGTTTTGCTCTTTCATTTAGAATTAATCCAACTATTTGTCTACCATGTGTATTCCACTAACCACCGACCGCAGCGTAAGTGCACCATATCCGGTACATACTACCTTTTCTTCTTTCTTCTCTGTTTTCGGTATACATGAAAAGTCTATCTTTCTTTTACATTTTATGTCGAACAATATTCCCGTTCCTTAAAATAACATAAACATAAAAGCATAACAATTTTTCCATTGTTGTTGCCTGCTAAGGCAAATAATTTAGTAGGAGGTGGAAGATGCTATAAAATATAGTTTCATTAATACAAAACTATACGACAATGTAATGCATTTTAAATAATTGTAATATCTTTATATAAACTTGCATAATTATGGAAGAAAAATTTACGACAATGACTATTGGGACAAAGATGTATCAATAGTGTGGCTCTTATTTTTAAGTTTCGAATTTTTGTGCAGCATCCCCAGATTGGATACATTCAATGCAACAAAAAAATTCCAGTAAAGTTTCAGCTAGATGTGATGAAGGAAAAGGGTGCCGCGGGCTCCTAAATATTTAAATAATTATTTGTATGCAGCAAAAATCGATTTTATTTGATACCGTCTAAAATGTTTATGCTATCAAAATATTCCTTGACTAGATCTACAACTTTTGTGTGACAAGCATTTTGATAACATCAATATTTCAGATGATATCCAGTAAAATCGATTTTTGATGCATACAAATGATTATTCAAATATTGAAGAGCCAGGGGGCATCCTTTCCCCTTATCCGATCGAGTTGAACCTTCACAGGAATTATTTCCTTATCCTGATATCTTATTTGACCCTGATGTATCAACTATTTAGTAGCTGCGGTATAAATAAAATAGGCTTCAACTGCTAGGAAGGCATAAAACTTGGTACATATGTGTGTGTTATTTTTACATAACACACATTTGGGGATAAGTTATCAAAAAATAAAATTTTTGAATTAAAAACGGGCAATTGTTTTGTGAAAAGCCGTTATTTTTGAAAATAATGGAGATAATTAACTTTTTTTCAATTATTTTGAAGAATTTCCTGCATTTTTCAAACCCGAAAAGAAATTTGAAATAAATGAAAAAATAACAAAATGGCGGCTTTTTCTCTTGGAATACAACTTTTTGTTGATAAATATGCGACATAAGGGAAAAAGACAAGAAGACAAGTTGTTCTCCTTTATGCTCAGCTTTAAGAGACCTACAAAAAGTGTTTTTCCAATATAATTATATTTCTTTATTACTGCTACAAAAAGTCGCTTTCTTACGAACCTCAGGTGGAGAAAATATTAGCGAAATTGTTTTTCATTATTTTTTAAACTTTTTTAAACCCATTGTTTTTGAGAAATGTTTAAAATTGTTTCATTAAAGCTTAATCTATGTTTGTAGAGTTTTTTTTATTTTACGACTAGAATATGGAAAAATGTCTTTTTCAGTTCTTTTAATGTTATATGAGAGCTGTTGGCTATAAAGTAAATAAAAAATTTGTTTGATACATTTTTTTGTTATAAAATACATACATACATACATAAGTATTATTTCAAACCGGTTTTTGCAAATAAAATGTAATTCTACTGTTGTTGGCTGAAAATAAAATGTAGTATTAGGCTACTTTCTTTTTTCCGGGGATCATAAGACTAAAATTAATCTATAATTAAGAACAAAAAAAAATTACAAAAGCAGTATTATTTAAAAATCTTTTACATTCATCCCTATTCACAGAATTCAGGGTAAAATTTGCATTAAAACTTTATTTTATATAAAGGAAGGGATCGGTTCAAGTTTTGAAATTTTTATCATTTTTCTTTTCACTTTATCTACTCTATTTGATTTGTATTTTTTTTTTCTGAGAAATTAAAAATCATTACTCCTGTTATTTCTGAAAAGAACAGCAACCAAAATCATACATTTTGAGAGAAAATGCAGTGTCTTATTTGACCTCGTATGCTCATCTCGCCCCGGTCTCCCCTGATTCTTAACAAAAGACAAACGAATCTTTAACAAAATAGATAAATCAACCAATGAGATAAATTTCCAATTAAAATGATAAATTTTCCACGAGAACATTTTCGATTGAAAAAGTTGAATTTTCAACTAAAATGATGAATTTTCACCAACAAAAATAAATTTTTAAGAAGAGGATTCGGAATTCAACCAAAGTGTTGAATGTTAAAAAAATGTTGATTTATTCACGAAAAAGATTATTTTATACAAAAAAATATGGATTATCAACAAAATAGTTCAATTTTCGACCAAAGAGACAAAAAAGGAGCTTTAACAAAGTAGTTCACTTTTCAAACAAGTAGTTAAATTTTTGAGCAAACAGATTACTTTTTGATACAATAATTTTATTTTCAACATAACAATAAAATTTTTAAACAAATAGTACAATTTTTAACCAAAATAGATGAATGTTGAACCAGAAATATAATGTTAGACTTTCTAATAGTTCATGTGTAAGAGAAAAAAGGAGAAAAAGGGGAATTTTCTTTAAAAAATGGGGGAAAAATAAAAATTAATTGAAAAAGTAGAAGTGTTTATGGACGGCTCCTAATCTACTAAGTTAATTTCCCGTCTAAGTTAATCTTTAAATTATATCAAGGTTCTGAAAGGAAAAAATAACTATCTAAAGAATTTAATTAAAAATAATTCTGTGCAAGTATAAAATATTTTTGACAAATCATTATTCATTCCTCGCTTAACGGTTATATGAAAATTGAATTTATATTTCGTATTTAGAAGTAGGAGGAGCTGGTGGAGGTGGAGCAGGGGGAGGAAGAGGAGAAGGAGGATGAGGATGTGTGTGAGGTGGAGGTGTTGGTGGGAGTGGAAGTGGAGGTGGAGAAGGAGGAGGATGAGATGGAGGTGGATGTGGAGGAGGATGAGATGGAAGTGGAAGTGGAGGTGGAGGAGGAGGAGAGG
>CAKNYM010052891.1:402815-414256 GCA_932195095.1 Andricus curvator
TTTTAGAGATAGAATATTCGATTTTTTTCATTTTGCAGAAAATTTCAAGCACTTTAATTCTTGTTGAGTTGTTTGGGACATAGAGTGAACAGGAATAAGGCAATTTTTAAAAATGTTGAAGGGTTTCAGTTCTCCTAAGATGTTCAGCACTTGTAGCCCTTTTTTGGATGTCAAATTGAATGGTTTGAGCCAATGAAATGCCACGCTTAACTTATTTTTATTAAAATATGTTGATTGACCTCTTCAAAAAAATCAAGAAAAGAGTTTTCTCAAAAAGGGCCCAAGCGATTTTTTTCTTTTTGGACTCAAAATGATCGTGGGGCATCCCAGCAGTATATTCAGAAAAAACCGGCATATGCAAGCCCTTTTGGGTTACAAATGTTACTGGTTGAAATATTTTGCAATAATTAGTTGAATATAACAATTGTATTTTAAAAAGGTTCCTTCAAAGTAACTTTTAAGGTAAATGGAATTATTAATTTCAAGATAGATTTTTACAAACTTGACAGTTCAAAATTCTCTCAAACCCGGGGAAATAGGGTGACCTCTTACGGAAATAGGAGAATAAATTATTTTAAATAAAATTAATATGGGTAAAAATTTTCTACCAAAAGAGATGAATATTCAATAAATGAGTTGAATTTTCAAGCTAAAAATCGAATTTTTTTGAGAATTTTATACTTTTAATCTCAAAAAGATTAATTTTGAACAAAAAAGTCAATTTTCAACCAAGAAAGATGAACATTCAAACCAAGAGAAGAATTTTCAAGAAAAGAGTTGAATTTTTAACCAAAAAATATTCTTTAGTCAAAAAAGAAAAAAATATTGTTTAATTTTCAGGCCAAAAAGACAACATTTCTACAAAACAGTTGAATTTACAACCCGAAAATATGAATTTTTAATAAAAGAGTTGAGTTTTTAAGCTAAAAATCAAATTTTTTCAATAACGTGTTACTTTTGAACCCAAAAAGATAAACCTTCAAACCGAAAAGAGAGTTTTCAAGAAAAGAGTTGAAATTTTAAGCAAGAAAGAATTTTCAGTTAGGAAAGAAAAAACAATTGTTGAATTTTTAAGCCATCAAGACAACTTTTCTACAAACAAGTTGCATTTTCAACCCAAAAATATAAATTTTAAAGAAAAGATTCAAGTTTTCAAGCTAAAAATCGAATGTTTTGGAAAAAAAAGTTGATTCTCTACGAAGGAAGATAAACGTTTAAACAAAAAAGAGAATTTTCAATAGAAGAATTGAATTTTCAACCAAAGAAGATTTTTCGATCAAGAAAGTAAGAAAAACAAAATGTTGAATTTCGAAGCCAGAAGGATAAATTTTCTACACAACAGTTGAATTTTAAACCCAAAAATATGAATTTTCAACAAAAGAAATGAATTTTAAAGCTGAAAATCAAATTATTTCGAAAAAGTTTTACTTTTAAATCCGAAAAGATTAATTTCAAACGAAAAAGATAACTCTAAAACAAGAAAGATGAACGCTCAGAACCAAAAAGATAATTCTGAACAAAAGAGTTGAATTTTTAACGAAGAAAAAATTTTTAGCCAAAAAAAAAAAGCAAGTTGTTGATTTTACAAGCCAAAAAGACTAATTTTCCACAAAACAGTTTAATTTCCAACCCGAAAATATAAATTTTCAACAAAAAAATTAAATTTCTAAGCTAAAAATTGAATATTTTTGAAAACAATTTATTTTTAAACCCCAAAAAAATCAGTTTTGAACAAAAAAGTTAATTCACAACCAAGAAAGATGAACGCTTTCAAGAAAAAAGTTTGGTTTGAAACCAAGAAATATTTTTTATTCACGAAAGGAAAAAAATCAATTGTTGAATTTTCAAGCATAAAAATCAAATCTCTACCAAAACAGATGAATTTTCAACACAAAAGTATGAATTTTCAAGAAAAGAGTTGATTTTTCAAGCCAAAAATCAATTTTTTTTCCAAACATTTTTTTTCTTTCCAGCCCGAAAAGATCAATTTTGAACAGAAAATCTAATTTCCTACCAAAAAATAGAAGAGTTGAATTTTTAACCAAGAAAGATTTTTTAGTCAAGGAAGAAAAAAAAATTGTTGAATTTTCAAACCAAAAAAATAAATTTTCTACAAAACAGTTGAATTTTAAACCCAAAATATGAATTTTCAACAAAAAAGATGTGTTTTTTAAGTTCAAAATCAAGTTTTTTTGAAAAAGTTTTTCTTTTAAGCCCGAAAAGATCAATTTTAAACAAAAAAGTTAATTCCGACAAAAAATAGTATATTAAAATATTATAATTCATTTCGCATTGAAGAGAAAATACGAAATAAAGGAAACATTTTCTGGAAACAGGGTAAGAGAGCGGAATTATTTTTAAAAAATTCCGAAATAATTAAGATATTTAATTTTTCTTACCAGATTCAGCTGAGGTTTATCGTTTTCTTTCAAAATTTGTCAAAAAATTTCAAAAAGGTTAAAAATGGACAAAATCTTTATGATTTTTTTATAATGTAAAATACATGTGTTCATCAAACCCCCGCCTTTTTATTTTTTGTTCACTTTTTTGTTAAATTTGTACTTCCTGTTAGTTTAATGCGGAACCAACCATTTTTCAGGCCATGAATTTTTTTTTCAAAAATTGAATTCTCGCATTTTTTTTGCAACGACAGATTCGACAAAACACTAGAAAAAATAATTTCTCATTTTAAAAAGTTGTGCATTGGCTCACATAAAACTCACAAAATATCTTCTTTGCATAAACACGAATTTTTTAATATAATAAATAAAATTTTAAAAAATGATTTTTTTCCATAAAATCAACTTTCCATGTCTTATGGGGAAATGAGGAAAAAATTATTGTCACGATAATATAAAAAAAATTGATGCACTTTGGCAATAGCTCAAAAAATAGGTGTTTTGATGATTTCCGCCCGTAGTGCATGATAAAAAAATTCGCTATAATTATAAATTAGGAAAAGATATTTTTTCTTTTAAGGATATCTTTTGTCATCTTAGAAAAAGCTTTTTGACTTTAATATGCATTTTGAGATCCAAGAAAACAAGTATAAATCAGCATTCAAAAATCAAATCAATTCAGTTTTTCTATTATAATTATTCATTATTATTATAATTCAATTATTTGTACAGAATCGGAATTTTTTTTTGTATCAATCTTTTCTACATTGATGTAAAATATAATTCTCAAAATGTTCCACAAGTGCAACTTTGATCGAAAATGTGAAAATTTGATTGATAATGTGACGAAGTCATTTATAATTTTGCTGCTTAGCCCCTGCAAACATTTACTATAGAAAAATGAATGGGGTCACGCAACGGGAGGTTACTTCGAAACTCGTGAGATACGAGATGTTAAAGGAAATATTCCGTGAGGCAATGTGTATTATTTCTAAAATTTCTTTGTCTGTTCAATTTTATCAAAAATATTTCAATTAAATTGAAATTAATTTGAAAATAATTTAATTATGAAGCAGAAATAATCTCTAATTTGAAAGCACCTTATGTAATAATTTATCAATATTACTCCATTTTATTGAAAAATACAAGAAACGTACAAAATATAAGAGGAGACAAATTTTCAATTCAAAATAAAAATTTCGAAAAAATATTTACTTGTTTAAAGCTTTCAACTACTTTAATTCGAGTTTGAATCAAATTTCAGAAAAGCATTATCAGTTTTTTTAAAAGTTATATCAACATAAATTTACCAACATTTTTAAGAAAATTAGGAAATATTTTTGAAGATTTCAGATATATCAAAAAAGAATTTTAAATCGCTACACAACTTCTGAAAATCCTACCTAAATATTTTTTAACTGACTCGAATTTTTCCTAAAATTTTGAAGAATCTTCCAAGATAAAAAAATTGCACAAAAATCGATCAGATTTGTTTTGGGCATTTTTAAGTGAGGATTGCAAATTTTCGAAAAATAAAAATTTCTGAAACTAGCAAATTCTCGAGAAAGAAAATATTCCAAAAAGAAAACTCTCGATATTAGAAAATTTGCGATTTTTTTGTTTGAATTTTAATATCTTTTGAGAGATGTTTTGAATTTGCCCATAATTCTGAAGAAAATTTTTTTTCATTATCTTGAAACCTTTAGAAATCTTTAAAAAGCTTCAAAATTTTACATCAAAGTTGAAAAAATTCTGCAAAATTAAAAAAATTGTCGCAAAATCTACGAGATTCTTTTTCGACAATTTCGAAAATCTTTTGAAATATTCTCCAATATTATCTGGAAATTATTTTTTTTTTAATAAAGAATTATTTTAAATTTGTATAGAAATCTTAAGAAATTTTCTTCATACTCTTCAAACTTTTTCCAAACTTCTAAACCTTGCAAATATTCTTTCAACGTATTCGAATTTTTCCTCAAATTTTTAACAAATTCTGCTTTAAAATCTTCTTCATTCAGTTTTTTTTTTTAAATAAAAAAGCATTAAAAAGATTTCCCCATGAACATTACCTCGAAATCTTGACAAAGTTACATTGTGTAGTTTTGTTAAAACTTTTCAACTTTTAAATTATTTTTGAAATTGTTTCAAAATTTTATAAATAGCTATTAAAATGAATCGATTTTTCCCGAAAATTAAAAAAAAATACTGCAAAATTAAAAAAATTATCGTAAAATCTTTGAGATCCTTTTTCGACAATTTCGGAAATCTTCCGAAATATTCTCAAACATTCTCTGAAAATTATTATTTTTTTAAATAAAAGATAATTTTAAACTTTTTCAAAAATTGTAAACCTTGCAAATATTCTTTAAAATTATTCGAATTTTTCCTCAAATTTTTAACAAATTCGGCTTTAAAATCTTTTACATTCTTCTTAAAAATTTCAGGAAATCATTTGAAATTTTTTTAAATCTTCTTCAGTTTTCTTTGATAACTCTTTTTTTTTTTAATAAAAAAGCAATAAACAAAATTTCCCATGAATATTACCTTGAAATCTTGGCAAAATTACATTGTGTAGTTTTGTTAAAACATTTTGAATTTCAAATTATTGTTGAAATTGTTTCAAAATTTATAAATATCTATTAAAATGATTCGAATTTTCCCCAAAAATTAAAAAAAAATACTGCAAAATTAAAAAAATGGTAGTAAAATCTTTGAGATTCTTTTTTAACAATTTCGGAAATCTTTTGAAATATTTTGAAATATTCTCTGAAAATTATATATATTTTTTTTTAATAAAAAATTATTTTAAATTTTCGTAGGCATCTTATTCATTTTTGTAAATAAAAAGCATTAAAAATGTTCTCATGACTCTTGAGAATTTTTCTCATTATCTGGAAAAATACTTAAAAATCTTTACAATTTCACCCTAAAATTTCTAAAAATCTATATGTGTTAATAGTCTTTTTAAAAATCATTTTAAATTATTTTGAAATGTTTTTAACTAATCTCTGAATATTAATTTTTAAAAATGAAAAATCATTTTAAACTTTCATAGGAGTCTTAAGAGATTTTCAGTATACTTTTGAAATTCTTTCAAATTATAAAAACCTTATAATTTTGTCCTTCAAAATCTTCAAATACCTCAATTTTGTTTCACATTTTTTGAAACCTTTTCAAAACTTCTGAACTTCCGGTATATCTATGAAAATGATTCGAATATTCTGAAATCTTTCTAAATTTTTTTTTAAATTCGTTTTTTTAAATTAATAATTGTTTGAAATTTTCCAAGAAAATTGTTTTATTCTCTCAGAAGCTTTCAAAATTATTAAAAAGCGAGTGACTATGAGATAAGTGATACTATTAGATAAGCAATATTTAAAAATCTAATATTATTACTATTAAAATATATATTTTAAACTCTCAAGGCTTTACAATATTTAGAGATTCTGAATTCCGACAGTATTTCCAAGGATTCTTTGAATCTGAGAGAATCCTCGACTTTCTTAACTCTTTGAAGACGTTAAAGACTTGAAATGAAATTCTTCCTTTCTATCACAAAATTCTTTGAAGACTATTTCTATTTCCCAAAAGATTGACGATATTCTCTCTTATAAGCAAAATGGAATGTACTTTCAATAACTAAGAATTAAAATTTAAAAAAATTAAGAAAATACCGAGTCCAGGTTCACTCTTTTACTATAAGTAGTTACTACCATTATGTACAGACAGTAGTTAGTACCATTATGTACAGACAGTAGTATAAGAGTGTTTTAGCCTGACATGGTAAAAATTCATGGCTTTCTTGTTTTATTTTTACCTATATATTTTCAAGAATTGCAGAGTGTATTAAATTAGTAAATATCATTCAACTGTAAAACAAACGCGCATAATATGCTCGCGATTATAACTTTTTTTTGTTTCACGAATTTTTTTGATTACAATATAAAATTATTATTGATAAAAATGTTCTATTTCATGGAATCTATTGTCTGAAATTAGGAAAAAAGAAGCAAGGATAGTCTATACTAATTATCCGTGAAAAACACGAACATAACCTAAAATTTTTCCAAAAATTGTATTCTTTTTCAATATCCAATAACTTTTTGTTAAAAGTACCGATTTCGCAATAAAACGCCTTCAAAACCAAAAATTGTAAAAAACTTGGGAATTAATTGACACTATCTCTACCTAAAAAAGAATTGTTTAATGTTTTACATCTTCTTCCAAGCTGTTTTTTTTTTAAATAACCGATTTCCTTTGAAAAATTTTAATATAAACAAAAATTTCCAAAAATCGTTAATCTTCTTTGAAATCTAATGATTTTTAAATACAAACTTCAATTTCCGACAAAAAAACACTACAACAAACCGAAATTGTTTAAGCTTGTAAATTTTATCATTTTAAACAAAAATCAATTAATTTAATTCCAATGATTTTTGTTTAAAATTACAAATTTAAGGCACAAAAACACCTATTAAATCTATTACGAAAATTAATAACTCAACTCACAATCGTACAATAAATTAAATGATTTTTTAAATCTAGTGATTTTTTACTACAAATACCGTATTCTGGAGCAAAACGCCAACATAACCTAAAATTGTTGCAAAGCTGCGAATCTTCTTTAAAATCCCATTTTTCTATTAGAAATAGCAATTGCCGACGAAAAAGACTAACATAATCAAAAATTCTCAAATGATTCTGAATCCTGTTTAGATTATATTGATTTTGTTTGAAAATATCAAATTTTGATGTAAAATACCAACTTAACCTAAAATTCCTAAACAATTATGAATCTTCTTTGAAATCTAATGATTTTTGTACAAAGACTTCGAATTCCGACAGGACAAAAAAAAAATACAAAATTGTTCAATTTTATAGATTTTCTTATTTTAAACAAATATCATTGGATTTGAGTCTAATGATTCCGGTTTAAAAATGGAAATTTTAGGTAGAAAACAACACAGATACTAAAGTAGTTGAAAAATTGTAAATATTTTTCGTAAACTAATAATTTTCTATTTAAAATACGGAAGTGTCTACGCGTACCTAAAAAATCCAGCTATACGTACCGAAATTTCGGTACAAATAGCCCCTGAAAAATCTTTTGATTTTTGTTTGAAAATGCAAATTTTCGGGGAAAAAAACGGACACGGCCTAAGGTTTTTAGAAATTTCAAGTTTTTTTCAAATTTATGATTTTATATTAAAATTTTCTTTAAAAAATACTAATTTGTAGCAAAAAGCACTGACATCAAACATATGTAATATTTTCAATAATTTGTTAGATAAATTTTTATTAATTTAATTTAATTTATTAATTCATCAGATTATTTGGGGATATAATTTTCAAGATTTTGAATTTAAGATACAAAAGAACGTTAAGTAATGAAAGGCCAATTACGGTTTTAACAACAATGAATGCGAGATTTTTCAGACATATCGTTAAACCAATTTTTTTTAGATTGAAAATCTACATTATTTCTATTACAATATTTAATTTAAAAATGGAATCTACTGTCAATACCTAAGAAATAAAATTGAACAAAAGTAAGAAAATACCGAGTCCAAGGTTCACTGTTTTACTGTAAGTAGTCACTGCCATTATGGCAAGACAGTAGTCTAGATTTTATTTAGTCAGCCGTAGAAGAAATTTATTTTTTTACTGTTTTATTTTTATCTATATATTAATTCAAAGATTATTCAAGTATTTTAAAGATTTTTCAAGTATTTTAAATAATAGCGATGCCATTAAATGAATTTTATTAGCCATTTATCCTATTTTTATACTCTTTTAACACGTTGCAGTTTTATTTCAGATCGTACTGTACAGGTACGAGCTGAATATTCATATTTCAAGCCTCTCAGGTAAATTTTTGAATTTTCGAACAAAATTGTTATTCAAAAACGTATTTTCATTCACAGAGATTTTGTGTGTCTTAACATGCAAATATAGCAGTCGTTGCTACCAGCTATCATAAACAAAAAAATCGACGAATAATTTTATTTGGTGATGTTAGTAAATGTTATGAAATTTTTTATTTATTTAAAAATCGTTTGTTTGTTAGCAGTTACTGGTTTGTGCTCGCAACCTAAAAGAAAAAAAAATACTTTGATACCGAAACCTAACCTGTAAAAATATTATTCATCTCGTACTGAATGATAGCAATAAAGTGGTAGATAACTGATTATAAATTCTGTTTAATATTGCTTATCATAAAAAAAATACTGCAAAGTTTTGCTTTAACCCAATGACTTTTTTCCAGTATTCAGTTCGTACTGGTTTCATATACCTAAAAATTTTGTTTTCAGAAATTATTTGTGTTGCGCTTTGAAATTGCAGGTTAAAACAATGAAGGGATGTTTAACTAGCTTGTTGAGCATCTGTGTGGACGTGAAAATTACCTCCACTTTACGGATTGACCGAAATCTCTCGTACTAGTTGTTAATGTGGGCCGAAAAGTGGAATTCCCGTTAATCTTCCGTAGAATGGTGACATGGGCTATCAAACTCACACATGCCACTGGTCACAAACGCAACAGCTCTCAACCACAGCCATCTATCTCCTTTCCAATTATCGTCACTTCATAATTTATTTCATACTGGGGCTGTTTAAAAATTACGTCATGCTATTTTGAAAATTTTTTCCAGCCCTATGCTTCGGCGTCACAAATAAAGCACACAAACCCCCGTTTTAACCCCTTCAGACGAAAAAGAAAATCGTGCTAAAAATGTTTTCGAGAAAAAACACTTCAGAATCACGTGATATTCGCAGGGTCAATGTTTTTAGGGTCGCTGAATCCAAATATGATGTTGGATTTTCAAAATTCAAAATGGCGGATTCAATATGGCGGATTTGAAATATTGAAAATATTTGCATGCGGATAAAATTGGTGATACCGAGGTTTCTGGGGTCGTCGATTTTAAATATGATTTGGATTTTTAAATTCAAAATGGCGGATCTAAAATGGGCGAAATGAATTATTAAGCATATTCGGACCTTGATAAAATAAGTGATACTTAGGTTTTTAGGTCGCTGAATCGAAACCTGGGGTTGGATTTTCAAATTTCAAAAAGGAGGATCCAATATGGCGGGCATGAAATAGTAACCATATGAGGATCTGAATAAAATTGGTGGTAGTTAGAATTTGAAGTCGCTGAATTGAAAGCTGGTGTTAGATTTTTAAAATTCAAAATGGCGGATCGACATCGCGGTCATGAATTATTAAAACTGTTTGTATCTGGATAAAATTGATGGTACATAGGTTTCTGCGGTCATTGATTTCAAACATGATGTTGGATTTTCAAAATTCAGAAAAGCGGATCCAATATGGCGGGCATGGATTAGTAAACATATGAGGATCTGAATGAAATCGGTGGTACTTAGAATTCGAGGTCGCTGATTCGATATCTGGTTTTTGATTTTTAAAATTCAAATTGGCGGATCCAATATGGCGGACATGAATTATTATAAATGTTCGGACCTTGATAGAATTAGCCATACTGAGGTTTTTGGGGTCGTTGAATTGAAATCTGGTGTTGGCTTTTGAAAATTCAAAATGGCGGATCCAATATGGCGGACCTGAATTATTATAAATGTTCGGACCTTGACAGAATTGGCCATACTGAGGTTTTTGGGGTCGTTGAATTGAAATCTGGTGTTGGCTTTTGAAAATTCAAAATGGCGGATCCAATATGGCGGACATTAAATGGAATATGACATGAAACATGTTTGGATCTGGATAAAATTAGTGGTATTGGGGTTTTGGGGTCGCTGAATCGAAATGTGCTGTTGGATTTTCAAAATTCAAAAAAGCGGATCCAATATGGCGGATATGAAATATTAAAAATGTTTGTATCTGGATAAAATTGGTGATAAGGAGGTTTCTGGGGTCGTCGATTTTAAATCTGATTTTGAATTTTCAAAATTCAAAACGGCGGATCTAATATGGTGGAAATAAATTATTAAACATGTTCGGACCTTGATAAAATTGGTGATACTTAGGTTTTTGCGTCGCTGAATCGAAATCTGTTATTGTATTTCGAAAATTCAAAATGGCGGATCCAATATGGCCGGCATGGAATAGTAAACATATGAGGATCTGAATAAAATTGGTTGTAGTTAGGGTTTTGAGGTCGCTGAATCGAAATCTGGTATTAGATTTTCAAAAGTCAAAATCGCGGATCCAATATGGCGGACATGAAATAGTAAACATGTTTGGATCTGGATAAAATTGGTGGTATTTAGATTTTCGAGGCCGCTAATTACAAATTTAATGTTGGATTTTCAAGATTCAAAATCGCGGATTAAATATGGCGGTCATAAATTATTAAAAATGTTTATATCTGGATAAAATTGATGGTACATAGGTTTCTGGGTCGTTGATTTCAAATATGATGTTGGCTTTTCTGAATTCAAAATGGCGGATGCAATTTGGCGGACGTAAATTATTGAAAATGTTTGGGCCTTGATAAAATTGGTGATACTTAGATTTTTGGGCTCGCTGAATCGAAATCTGGTGTTAGATTTTCAAAATTCGAAATGGCGGATCCAATATGGCGGACATGAATTATTGAAAATGTTTGTATTTGGATAAAATGGGTGATACCTAGGTTTTTGGGTCGCTCAATCGAAATCTGGTGTTGTATTTTCAAAATTAAAAATGTCGGATCCAATATGGCGGGAATTAAATAGTAAAGATATGAGAATCTGAATTAAATTGGTGGTAGTTCCGGTTTTGAGGTCGCTGAATTGAAATCTTCTGTTAGATTTTTTAAACTCAAAATTGCGGATCCAATATGGCAGACATGAAATAGTAAACATCTTTGGATCTGGATAAAATTGGTGGTATTTAGGTTTTTCAGGTCGCTGATTACAAATATAATGTTGGATTTTCAACATTCAAAATGGCGGATTAAATATGGCGGTCATGAATTATTAGAAATGTTTGTGTCTACATATAAATAGTGGTACATAGGTTTCTGGGGTCGTTGAATTCAAATGTGATGTTGGATTTTCTGAATTCAAAATGGCGGATCCAAT
>CAKNYM010052891.1:417674-434105 GCA_932195095.1 Andricus curvator
AGGAGGAGGAGGAGGAGGAGGAGGAGGAGGAGGAGGAGGAGGAGGAGAAGTTCACTGAAATATCACAAATTTTCACGAGGGGGAGAGGTGAGTCCAGAATCACTCAACATTTTTTTTATTTGATAGAATTTTCAATTTTCCAAAAGGCATCTGAGCAAGGACAAAAAGCGGATTTCTTCAAATCAGTAAGTTAATCTTAAAAAAAAAAAATCTAAAGCATTCAATTAAAAGTATTCTCATACTAGTATCTACTAGTTTTAAAAGCTCATTATTCATTGATGGATTGACGTTTTTATGAATATTAAATTTATATTTCGGATTTAAAAATAGGAGGGGGAGAAGGAGCAAGCGGAGGAGAAGGAGGAGAAGAAGGATGAGGAGAATAAAGAGTGGGAGGAGGGGGAGTGGGGGAAAGAGGAGGATGAGAAGGAGTTCACTGAAATATCCCAAATTGTCACGAGGGGGAGGGGTGAGTCAAAAATCACACCAATTTTTTTTATTTGACAGAATTTTCAATTTTCTAAAAGGCACCTGAGCAAGGACACGAAGCGGATTTCTTGAAATCAGTCAGGACAAACGGCGACGATCTCTGTGTAACTTGCTACCAAAACCCATTCTATGACGTCATATATTTCTGGACTAAGAAGAATGAATTGGAGATCTCGATAAACTATTCGTTTTTCTCTTTCCTCAACAGCCATCGACTCTAGGGAATCTGATTTACTGACGTCTGCTGCTATCTGTGACTTTTATGGCCGGCAATTCATAATTCCTTTTCTCGTCGAGGCAAATGAAATTTAACGTAAAATACGATCTACGCGCACTTCGCATACGAATATCTCTTTAGAGGAAAGCTTTCTGTCATCCACCTAGAACGTTTGGAAAGATATCATGACCTTTACAATTGTAATTTAACGAAGAGACACTTTTTTCAAAGTTTCTGCATCTGGGAAAGAAATCATTCACTTTTTCCATAAAATATTAAGAAAATTACCAATTCCATTTTAAATCAGACAACATTTCAAGAAAATTCTAGGTCTTGGTGTCAGAATAATTTTTTCGAGGAGGAAACAACTCCTAAAAATGCGATCCAGCAAAGGTGGATTACCCTTGATTATCTCTCTATACACAATTATTGTGGATTACACCACCTAAACTAGACTCACGTAAATTATAATTAAAATGGATTACTTTTTACCAACATGTTGAATTTTCAACAAAATAGATGAAGTTTTAACTAAATAGTTGAATTTTCAAGCAAGAAGATTAACTTTTCTATCGTAAAAGACAAATTTCTAACAAAATAAATGAATTTTTAACAAAATAGTTGAATTTTTAACTGAAAGGAATCAGTTTCTCATACAAAATTGAATACTTCAATTTGCAATTAAAAATTTAATTTTAAGTATACAAAAAACCTAATTTTCAAGAAACTAGTTAAATTTTCAACCAAAGAGATGAATATTCAACTAAAATGATAAATCTTCAACTGCAATAGTTCTGTTTTTTACTCAAAAAATAAAATTTCAGCCGAAGAGATGAATTCTTAAGCAAAAATGTAATATTTGATATTTCAACTAAAACAGATTCTAATTTTTAATTGTAAACAGTTTAAATCAACAAAAAAAGGCGAGTTGTTAACAAAATAGTTGAATCCTCTACAAAAAAAAAAAATAATTTTTACCCACAGTTGACTTTTGAAAACATTGTTTAATTTTCAACTAATCAGATTAATTTTTCACCAGACAGTTGATTTTTCAAACAAACACATGAATTTTTAACTGGAAAGATTCATTTTCTAGTAGTTGATTTTTTGATCAAAAAAAGAAAAATTTAGAATTCAAAATGTAACAGTTAAAATTATAGTTAAAAAAATTAATTTGAAACACAAAAAATGAATTTTCAACAATATCGTTAAATTTTTAATCAAAGAAATAAATTTTCTACCAAAATGGTTCAATTTTAACCCAGAAAAAGTAATTTAAGTAATCCAAGTAAATAACTGTAATTCAGAGTGATCCAAGTCTTCTGGAGTAATTTACATAGGTAATCCAAATATTCCTTAACCTTTTTTTTTCTTTTTGAAAATGAATTTTCTTTATTGAAAATTAAACTATTCTTTTTTTGGTTGAAAATTGATCTAGTTAGCTAAAAATTCACGTATTTTGTTGAAAATTCGCCTTTTTTAGTCGAAAATTATTCTTCTTCGTTGAAAATTCACATTTTCGGATAAAAATTAATCTATTTGGTGTAAAAATAATTTGCTTTGTAGGAAATTTAATTATTTTTTTGGTTGAAAGTTAAATTATTTTGCTAGAAAATTCCTTTCTTTGGTTAAAAAATTAACTATTTTGTTGAAAATTCCTTTTTTTTTTCGGTTGAACATTAATTTTTTCAATTGAAAATTGAACTATTCTATTTTTAGTTAAAAATATAACTTTTTAGTTGAACATTCAATTAATTTATTCAAAGTTGAACGTTGTTGAAAATTCAATTTTCCGGTTGAAGATTCTTGATTTTAGTTGAAAATCGTTGAGTTGAAAATGTAACTATTTGGTTGCAACTTCTTTTAATTTTTTGTAAGGAATTTTTTTTTCACTGAAAATGCAACTCTTTAATTTTTGTTGGACATTTGTCTTTCTTAGTTGAAAATTCAATTATTTTGTCACACATTCGTTTTTAAGTCAAAAATTGACATTCTCGCTTGAAAATTCACCCTTTTGCTTGATAATTGAACTGTTTTTTGTGCAAATTTGAATTATTTGGTTGAAAATTCATTTTTTTAGTTGACAATTAATTTTTAACTAAAACTTAAACTGCTGCATTTTCAATTGTAAATATACATTTTTTAGTTGAAAATTTAAAAATTCATGATACTTTGTTGAAAATTCGTCTTCTTTAGTAAAAAGGTTATTTTCTTGGTTAAAAATTCGTCTTTTTTGGTAGAAAATGGATCCTTTTGCTTTAAAATTCATCTTTTTGGTTGAAAATTTAACTATTTTGGTCAAACTTGAACTAATTTATTGAAAATTAGTCTTTTTTTATTTAAAAATTAATTATTTAAACTGAAAATTAAATTACGTATTATTGTATTTGTAAATTTATATTTTTTAGTTGAAAATTAAACTATTTGCTTGTATGTTGAACCAATTTTTTAATTTCTTAAAAATTCAGTTTTCGGTTCGAGATACATAATTTTCGTTAATATTGTATCCCTTTGGTGGAAAATTGAACTCTTTTGTTTAAAAATCATTTTTTTTTGGTTGAAAATTTATTTTTTAACTAATAATTTAACATTCGCAGTTGAACAATCATTAGTTGAAAATTCTTCTCTTTGGTGCATCACAGCTAAAAAAAAAAGTTGTCTACCCCAGAAATCAGAATAGGCTTACCCTACGTTTTTAGGTCGCTGAATCTGAATCCGGGGTCCGTTTGACTTCATCACTTCAGATTTTGGCCCTAACCTCAAAAAACATGAAAATCGCTGATTTTAAGTGAAACATGATTCGTACCTATAAAAAGTGGTCATATCCTAATTGGTAATTTTATGTAAAACCTGTATTTTTTCAATGCAAACTGGTTATATCCTATGTTTTCGGGGTTGCTGGGTACGAATTCGAAGTTGCTGTGGTTCTATGAACTCATACTTTGTCCCTAGCCTCAAAAAAAAACGGTTCATTGGTAATTTTATGTGAAACATGTACGATGTGACTGAATTTAACAACAAAAATAAGAGAAGCATTCGTTACGTCGATGTTTCAACAGTAAAGAGACCCATCAAGATGTGCAAAAAAGTTAAGCAAGATATTGAAGAAATTGAATGTATTTCTTCTCTAGAGAGCTTGAAGATCCAGGAAGACGCTAGCGAATATATGCCTCAGTGAATCTGATAGTGAGGACGAATATGTAGGAAGTAAAGAAAAGAAACCACAACTATTTTCAAAAGAAGAATTGAATGATCTCATCAGAGATTTCGGACTATCCAAAGAAACAAGTGAGTTCTTGATTTCTACACTCAAAAAGAAGAACTTGGTGGAAAAAAATGTGAGAGCAACTGACTATAGGAATAGGGAAAAAGATTTCAGGAAATACTTCACAAAGGAAACAGAGCCTTCATTAGTTTACTGTCACGATAAAAATGGATTGATGGATGAATTAAAACCAGGTATTTACAAAGCCATCGAATGGAGACTATTCATAGATTTCTGTAAGAGAAGTTTGAAAGCCGTTTTGCTTTATAATATGAACGTTTTTGCTCTCACGCCGGTAGCAGATTTAACTAGGTTGAAAGAGAATTACGAAAATATCAAGTTGGTATTGGATAAATTGAAATATTCAAAACACAATTGGCGGATTCGTGGGGATTTCAAAATATTGGGAATAATTCTGGGTCAGCAATCAGGTAAAGTCAAACACCCATGTTTCCTCTGCTTGTAGGATAGTAGAGACCCATCTAATCATTATAAAAAGATTCATTGGCCAGCCAGCGAAACTTTTGATCCAGGATCAAAGAATGTCATCAACCTCCCACTGGTGGATCCGGCGAGAGTTTTACTGCCACCTCTGCATATAAAAGTGGGCATAAACTGAGAAAAATGGATTATACGAACTGGATAATAGAATTCCAGAATAATACACCCTATAGAAAAGTATATTAGCGCGTATAATCTATAATATTTTTCTAATATATGAAGATGTTACCAAATATAATCTCTAGATGTTGAATTCTTATAATCGTCAGACATTAAATTGTAACATCTCAGATTTGAAAATATCCAGTCTATGTAGTCTCAGATGGTACGTCGCATCGTGTCATATGCATCCGTTCGCATTGAAACAAGTAATAATTAAGTCATAAAATTATTATTAGTGCTAAATCACACGTGGTTTAGATTTTGAAAATGGGTAAGTTTATATTTCTTTTCATTACACATCAGTACCACTTTTACAAGTACAGAAACTTAGCCTTCTTTACTTTCGTTCTCGTAGTCTTATGATAGCCACTTTCCTGCTTATTGTGTGTTTAAAAATTGAATTTTGTTTTCAGTACTACTTCCAAGCTCGTCTATCAAAATTTTGTATAGGTTTATAAATACGGTTGCAAAAATTATTATATATATATATATATATATATATATATATATATATATAATTGAGGTTATCTAATGGACCAGGTTTCTAATATGAATATTAGATTTTAAAATCTTGGATTATAGATTTCATTATCGCAGATGATAAAGTTTGATAATCCAAGATATTATCCTGTAATATCTATTTCTTAATATCTATGGATTGTAGTTCTAATAATCTGGATCGGTGTCCTATAGTTAATAGTCCAAGATTATATCCGGTAACATATCAGCATTAGAAGAAGAAGCTGTTTTATATATCATCAAGGGAAATTTTCAGAACTATCGGATGCAAAACTAAAAGCAGGAATTTTTGATGGACCTCAAACCTGGAAAATGTTCAGGGATCAGAATTTCGTCAGAACTATGAACAAAGTGCAAAAAGAAGCTTACAGCCTGCAGAAAGTTGCTGAAAGCTTTTTAGGCAACCACAAGAGTGCTAATTACAAAAAAATCGTGAGGAGTATGATACAAGACTTCGGTGAAATGGGATGTTATATGAGCTTAAAGATACATGTATTGAATTCCCATATTGACTATTTCCCAATGAATTTGGGCGATTACAGTGAAGAGCATGGGGAGAGATTCCATCAAGATATTAAAGAAACTGAACGTCGCTACCCCGGGAGGTGGGATATAAACATGATGGCAGACTTTTGTTGGACATTGAAGAGAGAACATACACAGAAAAGAGTTAAAAGGAAGCGGAATCCATTACGTCGATCTTTCGAAGATACTCAAAAAGGGCGTGAATTGAAAGGAACTTGCTGCGAATTCGTACTCAGACTACTTTGCATTGAAAAAATACGTGTTTTACATAAAATTACCAATTTTCGAAATTGAATTTATTCAGAAAAAATATCTCCTTTCGGTCCGCTCGGATTCGAACGGCAGCTCAACTGATTTCCCACCAGGTGCTCTAACCACTGAGCTACTAGAGAGATCAGAAAAATAATCCTTTTTCTTAAACACGCTTTATTTTGCAAGATGTTATATACAAGTCAATTTTTACTAGGAATCTGTATTATCTTCGGAGATAGTAACGATCAATTGGAAGTCAAATCTTTTTACACGCACTGTGAAAATGGAAATCTACAATATCGATCAAAGTTATATCCTCTAATACGGAAAATCTTTAACGTCATACAGACTAGATGGAGCTATAAATTAAAAAAATTTTAAATTAAATTTATTCAGAAAAAAGATCTTCTCCTTTCGCTCCGCTGAGATTCGAAGGCCAGGTCAACTGATTTCCGGTCAGGTGCTCTAACCACTGAGCTACTAGAGAGATCAGAAGAATAATCCTTTTTCTGAATTCCTTTTTCTGTATTAGAGGATATAACTTTGATCGATATTCTAGATTTCTATTTTCACAGTGTGTGTGCGAAGATTTCTCTTCTGATTGATCGTTACCATCTCCGATGATAATACAGATTCCTATTATAAAATTACCAATTCACCATTTTTTTTAGGTTAGGGATGAAGCGTGATGTCATAGAACCACAACGACTACGGATTCGTACTCAGCGATCTCGAAAACATAGGATATGACCACTTTTCATAGGTATGAATCATGTTTCACCTGAAATCAGAGATTTTCATGTTTTTTGAGGTTAGGGATGAAATCTGACGTTATATAGCCAAACGGACCCCGGATTCGGATTCAGCGACCTCAAAAACGTAGGGTAAGCCTAAGCTGGTTTCTGGGGTAGACAACTTTTTTTTTTTTTTTGAGCTGTAATCCACCAAAGAGCAGAATTTTCAAACAATGATTATTCAACTGCGAATGTTCAATTTTTAATTAAAAAATAAATTTTCAACCAAAAAAGAAGGATTTTTCAACAAAGGAGTTAAAGTTACCACCAAAGGGATACATTATTAATGAAAATTATGTATCTCAAACCGAAAACTGAATTTTTAACAAATTAACAAATTGGTTCAACATACAACCAAAAAGTTGAATTTTCAACTAAAAAATATAAGTTTACAAATAGAAAATTACGTAGTTTAATTTGCAGTTAAGGTAATTAATTTTTAAATAAAGAAAGACTATTTTTCCACAAATTAGTTCAATTTTTACCGAAATAGTTCAATTTTCAACCAAAAAGATGAATTTTCAAGTAAAAGGATCAATTTTCTACCAGAAAAGACAAATTTTTAACAAAAAACTAACCTTTTTACCAAAGAAGACGAGTTTTCAACAAAGTATCATGAATTTTTGAATTTTCAACTAAAAAATTTAATTTACAATTAAAAATGAAGCAGTTAAATTTTTAGTGAAAAATTAATTTTCAACTAAAAAAATGAATTTTCAACAAAATAGTTAAAATTTGCACCAAAACAGTTCAATTATCCAGCAAAAAGATGAATTTCCAAGCAAGAATGTCAATTTTTTACTTAAAAACGAATTTGTGACAAAATACTTGAATTTTCAACTAAGAGAGACAAATGTTCACAACAAAGTAAAGAGTTACATTTTCAGTGAAAAAAAATCCTAACAAAAAATGAAAAAAAACTTGCAACAAAATCGTTAAATTTTCAATCCAACCATTTTCAACTAAAATCAAGAATCTTCTACCAGAAAAATGAATTTTCCACAGAGTAGTTCAACTTTGAACGAATTAATTGAATGTTCAACTAAAAAGTTATATTTTCAAATAAAAATGGAATTGTTCTATTTTCAGTTGAAAAAATTAATTTTCAATCGAAACTGTGACATAATTTGACTATTTTGTTCAAAACCCGTTCTTTTGGTAAAAATTCTTTTCCTCAATCAAAAATATAACTATATCATTTTCTGTTAAAAATGTATCATTTTTCAGTTGAAACTTTATGTATGTTGTTGAAAATTTTTCATTTTTGGTAGAAAATTAATCTTCTTGGTTATAAATTCATGTTTTTGGTTGAAAATTTAACTATTTTGTCAAAATTAATATATTTTATTCAAAATTCAACAACTCTTCTTTGAGTAACGTACCTCTCTATTAATGTTCCTTTCAGAAGTGTGCTCATATTCAGCAAAAAAATGAACATAAGAAAGAATAAAATAGTGGGGGAGAAAAGAGAAATACATTAGGAAAATTGAATTGAATTCCCAATTACAATTGCGTACCAATTTAGTATACAGGCATTTTATCAACCATTTAAAACTTGATTCGGGGACTATTATTGTTGAACTGACGATTGAGATCGAGGTTCTCTCGACCACAAATAACGTGACATCAATTAAGTGAAATACTACGTTTCACCATAGCGTACAATTTATCGATTCAGGGTTTCTAATGCAGAATGGTATTCTATACGCTTCGGCGTGCATTTCAGCGGACATTCGCATTTATGTAAATTTGAGGTTGGCCGATGAGATAAAGACTAAAATCCAGTTTTGTTTAACTACACCAAAAAGATACAGTGAACTCTCATTTATTCCAAGGCTCACTTATTTTAAGGCTCACTTATTCCAAGGCTCACGTATTCCAAGGCTCACTTATTCCAAGGCTCCCTTATTTCAAGTCCCTCCCGCTCGAATATTCCAAGTGGCGAAGTCCCTTCACCTCCCTCCCCTGTCCATGTACGGTCTCGCCCGCATCAGTGGCTGACCAATTAAAAAGAGGCCCTAAGAGCCCAAATGCGCAATAAAAATGCGTAAATGCAAGGACGCACGCATGCTGACAGCGCACACATCGGTACAATGTAGGGACAGCACGGTATGCCTGAACCTACTTTAAATGCAAGGTCATAGCTCATCGAATTTTTTTTTGAATTCGATTTAGGTGCTCAAAAATAGGGAGGAAAACAATTTTGAGCCAGATCCCCCTAGCCGTTTTTTAGAAAAATGTTTTTTAAGGGTGAAAAATAGAATTTTTCAACAAATTTAATAAATTGATTTTTTTCTGCAGTTTATTGATCAAAAACATTATAAAATTAAAAAAAGAAGCTTAAGACATTAAAAAGTCTACTTTTCAAAATAAAACTTTATAAAAAATATAATAAATTCCTAAAATATAATAAAGTCTTTGAAGTACGTCTTGAAATAAACCTATCATCATACATGCCTGTGTGAACACGACAACAAGACACAACAACACGTGAATGTAAACATTCATGGATTCTCTTACCTAATGTAAACATATATAGAACAAGTTCCGTGAAAATAATTTTTGCAACCCATTAGTAGGCAAGATATCTTTGCCAATAGTGCATCGCGCAGTCTGCAGTTGTTTAGTGTTTTTGAATATTTTGACCAAGTGCGTTGTTGTGAAAAAATCGTAAAATATGTCTGCAAAATCTAAAGACCATGCTGGAACTCATGATGAAAACCGTGCGAAAATTTGCCTTCTTTGTCTTAAAAAAAAGAAAAAATTGTTCAAGATGAGTAATCATTTGAAAAATATTATTCAAAAGATTGTGAGCTATGATGCTGAAGATAATCGCCTCCATGTAGTTGTTTGTAATTCCTGCAGAATCCTTATTTATCGTTCGGTCAAAAGTGATTAAACTAAAGTGAGTATAAAATTACCAGATTATTCTACATTAAAATTAGGAAATCAAAAAATCAGATAGAAAGAAGGTAAACCATGCGAATGCGACTTATGTAATTAAATGAGAACACCGGGACACAGCAATTTCGTAAAAAACACATCAGATGCGAAAGAAAGAAATAAAACAAGATACTGCAAAAAGTGCCATTCAGAATTAGTAGTAGGAAAATCACATTTTTCTTATACACCGAACCATTACGAACATTTAAAAGATCATATTATAAACGATATACCCCTAAAAGAAAAAGAACACTTGGTGTGTCATTTGATTAAAGTAATTTCAAATGAAAAAGCGACATACGTTGAGGAAAATAAATCAGATAGAAATACTGTAATCGCTTTATCTCAGAAACATGGAAAGCCTTTGAAAATTTCTTTGACTGAACAGCAATCAGAAAGCAAAAAACGGAAGCGTGTTTCTGCTGAAGATGTCTTGAAAATTGGAACAAGTTATGCGCTTTCAACGAATCAAGTACATGGTATTACAGCAGCTCTTCGCGTCGCTACGAATGACAGAAAATTATTTCAACCAGATTTAAAACAAAAATTAAAAACTTTGAACCATTCTCTTGATTTGTATTTCAGTATGAAAGAGTTTAATGTGATTAGCACTAAAAATAACAATACTGCAACTACTGCAGAAACTTTAGTGTTTTGCAATTATGTAAAAGGATTATTTCAGTTTGTTAAAGAAAAAAGGGAAGTTGATGAAATGCATTTGAAATTCGGAATAGATAGTGGCGGAGGTTTTTTGAAAGTTTGCCTTTCGATGCAATCTTTGGATGAATCAGAAGTTGCAAATGTAGAAGGTCGACAGAAGTATACCGAAGGCGTTGTCGCAAAAAAGTTTAAGGATTCTGGCGTCAAGAAATTACTACTGCTTGGAATAGTGGCACATACACAAGAGAAATACGAAAACGTTCTATTGATGTGGTCACTCTTAAAATTGAAGGATTTAAAAGGGACAGTAGCAACTGATTTAAAACTTGCCAACGTATTAACGGGCATCATGTCACATACAAGCAGTTTTCCTTGCACATGGTTTACTGCATCAAAGGATGAATTAAACACGTGTGGGGAATACAGAACTGTTGGAAATTGTAAGGAAAATTTTGTTGTGTGGCAAGACAGTGGAAGTAAAACATCATCTGCGAAGAAGTATAAAAATTGTACAAATACTCCTATAATTTTCTCAGAAAACGCTAGAACAGAAATAGTAGATATAATTCCACCACCAGAACTACATCTGATGCTCGGGGTTGTGAACAAAATGTATAAACACATGCTGATGGAATTTGAAGATGACTAATGTTACTCGCTAATTTGCACATGGGAGTCCAGCGTTCGCAGGTAATTTTTGCAAAATGCTGTTAGAAAAAATCGACTTATTACGTGGAATACGTAGCATTGGTTGTTTAAAATATGTAAGGTGCTTTAAGGCTTTTCAATCCCGAATTACGTAGATTGTATATCTGAGTTTGAGCGAAGTTACTGTGATTTGGATATTTCAATTACACCTAAAGTTCATGCGGTTTTTTTTCATATCCCTGATTTTTGTTGTAAAGTTGAGAAAGGCCTTGGATTTTACAGTGAACAAGCCATGGAATCTGTCCATTCGGATTTTAAAACGACCTGGGCTAAATATAAAGTTTCGAGCACACACCCTCATTACCCAAGTAACTTACTAAAAGCTGTACAAGAGTACAATGCCCGACATGTGTGAAAATAAAATTATTTTTTTCTCAGTATTAATATGGACTGATATTGTATTTATTTACCATATTTCGTTAAATAAAGTGAAAAAAATAAAAGTGCATCACATTTTTTTGAAAATTTTTATTTTTTACCCATAAAATACACTTTTCTCAAAAACGGCTCGGGAAATTCGGCTCAAATTTTTTCCCACACTATTTTTGAGCCCCTAAGTCGAATAAAAAAAAAATTGGATGTGCTATGACCTTGCATTCAAAGTTGGTTCAGGCACACCGTGACAGCCAATGAACGTCGCTTGATAAAATCACCCCACGACTCGCGGTAAAGGTGGGGGCCCCTGCAAGCTTGGAATTTTCGAATGTTCACATTCGTCGGTCCTTGGAATAAGTGAGAGTTTACTGTATGCAAAAATAATTCTCAACAAGTTCGAGCATATTCAATTTCCTATAATTTGATAAAATCGTTATGTTTCAGGAAATTAATATTTATTTACTGTGAAAAAAGGAAAAAGTGGATTATCAATTTTTCTTCCTTTTTTGCATAACGGGCAAGATTTTGGTAGATACTGTTAATTTAAAATTGGACCATATTTTAACAATTTTTATCTTCACTATTCTTGATCCGACGAAACAAACACTTCTGTATGCAGAAAGTGTTGAAACTAAATTTTTTTTAAATGTATCGAAATATCAATTTTTATATTTTTTATCTGATAAAATTTTTTCAATTATTGCTTTGTGCAAACTGTTTTCAATTGCTCACAATTATTTAAAGTTAGCGTGAATTATTTTTAGGAATGCTGATTTTTATTGGTGATCGAATTTAATAAATTTTTTATTTGTTATAAACATTAATAACATAAAATGCTTTCTCAAGGATTAAGAATACCCAGATATTTTATTTCATACAAATTTCATCACAGTATAAGTAAAGGTGATATTTAATTACGATTTATTACACATGAACTATTTTTGAAATATTATTTTTAATTTTTAGTTAATAAATTAAATTTCCAGCTGTTATCAAATAGATAGGCTTTCGTTTATCAATGAAATGGATCAAAAATTATTTTTTAGCAACAATTTTCGACATGACTTTGCTTTACGGTCAAAATTGTTAATATTTTTTAAAAAATTAAATAAAAAAATACACAATTCAGCAATTTTTTAAGTATAGACTTTGTCTTTTCTGGATTTTGTTATAAAACTATGATTATACGTTAAAAAGTATAAAAATCGTTAACTTGTTTATTAAATTATTTAAACGAAAAAATGTTTACTTTCTGGTAAATTATCCACATAGCTATCATTGTTGAGATACTATTATTTAATATAGTGGAAAAAACAAAGTTTCAGTTTCAGAAATTTTGAAAAGATTTGAAAATCAATTTAGATCTTGTGAAGATTTCAAAGAATTTGAAACAAAATAGATTTTTTTTAAATTTGAGAAAAGCTTTTTACGAATTTCGAGATATTTCAATAGAATAACAAAATTTTCTTAAGATTCCTGGGAAAATTTGTAATGATTTTTTATTTTGAAAAAAAAAAATCTTGAGAGAAAATTCAAAAAGACTTAAGGATATTTCAAATATTTTCCGAAAATTTCCAAATGAATATACGAGATTTTAAATTTTAAAATTTCAATGTTGCACGTCAAAAAAATTGTAGGAAACATTCAAGTAAGTTCAGGAAGTATTTAAAAGTTCCCAAAAGATTCAAAAATAATTTTGAATTTAAAATTATTTCAAAAGATTTTGAACAAAATGAAGAATGGAAAAACTTTCTTAAAAATTTTAAAGATTGGTTTTCGACACATCTGAAATCTTCAAAAATATCTTCGAATTTTCTCAAGAAACCTAGGAAAATTATATTTCTACCACCTTAAAAACAAGATCTTGGCCGAAAAATCTTTTTTGGTTGCAGATTCAACTATTTTGTTGAAAATTCGTCTCTTGGCTTCAAAAATTAATTTCGTTTGGTAGAAATTAAATCTTTTTTGTTAAAAATGCTGCTATTACATTTTTCGTTGACAATTTTTTTGTTGTTGAAAATTCTTCTTTTTTTTTTTTTGATGAATTAAACTACTTTGGTGATAAATAATTTTTTGGTCGATGAGTCATTCTTTTAGTTTGAAATTCATTTCCTTAATTGATATTGTAACAATTTTGTTGGAAGTTCGTCTTATTGGAAGAAAATTAATCTGTTTGAAAGAACATTAATCTTCTTCGTTGAAAATTGATTTTCTTGGTTGACGATTAATCTGTTTTGGTGGAGATTAAAATATTTGTATCAAAATTCTTTTTTTTTTTCATGAATTCAACTTTTTTATTTGAAATGTCAATATTTTTTTATAGAGTTATCAACTATTTTTTTGAGAGAAAATTAATCTTCTAGGTTGAAAATTCATATTTTTTGTTAGAAAATAATCTTTTTTGCTTGAGGATTCAACTATTTGATTGAAAATTCGTCTTTTTTCGGTGAATTTAACAATTTTTTATTTAAAATGAAAATATTTGTTGATAGAATTATTAACTATTGCATTTTTTATTGAGAATTTACTTGTTTTTGGTTCAAAATTCTACTAATTGATGAAAAATTGAACCACTTTGACAAAATTTTGTTATTGTTTTTGAAGAATCAATATTTTAGTTGTAACCTTATTTTTGAAAATTTATTTATTTTGTTAAAAATTGTTTTTTTTTTTTGAAAGAAAATTGCTCTTCTTGGTTTAAAATTGAACTGTTTTGGTTAATGATTCAAATTCTTTTTTTAAATTTGTTTTTTTATGAAATTAACTATTTTTTATTTTATATTGAAATATTTTTTGATTGAGTTTGTCGAATTTATAATGGAAGCATCCAGGAATTAAAAAAATGGATTATCCAGCCCTTGATGGCTCATCAGATTTCCTTTCATCATTTTGAGGGAGGCTTTTATGTTATGCACAAAAATGCAAACTGAAAATTCATGAAATGACAGGAAATAAATTTTAACTGGAAGCTGCATACCTACAGGGAATCAAAGTGAAAATATTCAAACATTCTGGCGAAAATACGTTGTTTCCATATTTATCAACAGAGTCTATTCGGATTCCAATCAAGCATGACATGTGTGTAAACACATGTGTCTATTTTCTCACTTCTTCATGCGGCACAATATTCTGAACGTTTACGGACTCAGCAAAACGATAATAAAAGGCATTATTATTCATCGGAAGGTTCCAAGATGGCATAATTAACAATGGCAACCTACAATACGCCTGTTGGGTAGCTACGACAGCGCCACCAATTTGGAACTATTAGGGAGGAATTTGAATTTCATATAAATATTAACGAGAAATCTTATACTGAATAATTAATTTTCGACCTTAGTATAATATTTTGGATTAAAATGATTTGATATTTACTGCTCTTTTTTTATTAACATTGCTCAAATAAGTTTGAGATATGGTAAGGAGGGGCAGCGCCGACCAGTTAACAGTCAATGCTTTTTTTAAAGTTAATAAGATGTGGAATTTATCCACTTTCTTTCATTTCGAGTCCTACATTATTGTATATCATATTTCTATAAGTATTAATTACATTAATGAAACAATGATTTAATAATTCAATTATTTCCAACAAGCTGTATTTCGTCGGCTTTGTCCCACACCCGAGGGCAAAGCCGACCGCAGCTTTTTATGAAAATCAAAACATCTGAAGATGGAAAAACATTATGGTTCGCGTCTGTGGTATTTTATATACTGGAAAAATCACCATAAGGCCATGTTACGAGTGGGTCACGTGACCGAATTCCTACCTTACCGACACTTTTTTCCAAAATCAACTTACGTTCACACGAAACGCGATATCGAGTTTAAAATTTGGGATAATAAATAAGAAGCGCTAAGAAAGGCGGCTCTGGTCCTAAATTTTTATAATTATGAAAAAAGTTTTTTTTTGCTTTTTCCATGATTCTTAAAATTAAAAATTTAGAACCAGAGCCGCCTTTCTTAGCGCTTCTTATTTAATATCCCAAATTTTCAACTCGATATAGCGTTTCGTGTGAACGTAAGTCGATTTTGAAAAAAAGTGTCGGTAAGGTAGGAATCCGGTCACGTGACCCACTCGTAACATGGCCTTAAAACATTTACAGCAAGAAGAATAAGTTATTTTTAATAAAAATAGTGATAGCTGTGATACAACCTCTTATGCGCTGGCATTGCACTAGAGACGGGCTACGCGCAAAGGTTTCTACCATACCAATACAAAACACCCGCTTTACCGACCGGATTTAAAATAATAATATTCAATAGTTTCTTGCATGTAGCCCAGAAGATAAGTGGCTGTTCTACATTACCAATCACTTATCGACAAAACTTATGATACGTTTATAACCTGAGCACGTGTAAACTATTATTTTCGTCGGGCTTGCCCCATTGGTGAGGCCTCAATTATTTACGATATTTAATATTCTTTGGACCTGAATTACGTTCAATTATTATAATGGCATAGTGTGATATTGTTTTATCTGTCAAGATATCAAATTTTCATACTGTAAGTATTGCCATTAATATTGAAAACTTTATATTTCTGCCAGCGAATCTTCCATTCTTTCGGTGTCAAAACTGTTTTCTGCATAATTTTTCTTTTACGACGCGAATTTTCAATATTTCAGTAAGTAACATCATCTCTATAATAAAATAGATTTATTTAATGCAAAGTTATATTTAAATTGTTAAATAATAGCGATGTTATAAGCAAAGTCGCCTTTGTCCCACCGGTCGGCGCTGTCCCTCCTTACCCTACCCAATAGTTCGCGTGCCAGGTGGCGCTATTGTCAAGGTCAAAGAGGTACCCTTCAGGCGTATAGGGTGGGTTGAAAATAAATACTTTTGGAATTCGAAATCGCTACGACGATGAAAAAGTAGCGTATTGGGGTCCTAAAGAAGTATAATTTGGAACCGATCGACATGCAGCTTGGTTACCCGCGATCGAAAAAAAGGTTTCAAAAAATTCTTGTTTGTTTATAAATTAAAAATTTTTTGAAATTAAATTTATTCAGAAAAAAATA
>CAKNYM010052891.1:434115-476480 GCA_932195095.1 Andricus curvator
CTCCTTTCACTCCGCTGGGATAAGAACACCATATCAACTGATTTCTGGTCAGGTGCTCTAACCATTGAGCTACTAGAGAGATCATTGGAAGAATCCTTTTTTCTGAAATAAGCTTTATTATGCAAGATGTAATATACAAATCAATTTTTACTAGGAATCTGTATTATCATCGCAGGTGGTAACAATCGATCCGAAGAGAAAATCCTTTCACACACACTGTGAAAATAAAAATCTACAATATCGATCAAAGTTATATCCTCTAATGCAGAAATACAGAAAAGTTTTATGTAAAATTTGACTTAGTCGGTTTTCATCAAATCTCCGAATTTTGAGACCCCCTGAGTCAGAAAAAACGATTTTCACGAAGGTGTCTGTCTGTAGTCTGTATGTAGTCTGTAGGCACGATAACTTTCGAAGAAATAATCAGATTGGATTGTGCTTTGGCACAGTTTTTGAACGCCTGAAAAGAAAGAACAAGCTCGTTAACTAGCTATTTTGGATTAAAATTCAAAAAGTTAGAGCATTTTGAAAATTTTTGAGACCTTTTTTTTTAATACTTAAAAATTCTATGTACGGTTCTTTATAGTATTCGGAAACTCTAACAATTTATCCTCATGACATTTCCCAATAAAAATCAAATTATCAGAGTTATAGCATTTTCAAAATCCAAAAAAACAAACGAAAATGAACATTTTCAGCGGAACAACGTACGATATGGAAAAAAGTCAAGATGAGAAAAACGTTGATTTTTGAAAGTCCTACAAAATTATCATAACAACTTTTTGAATTTTTTCGAAAAAACAAAAATTCAAAATTTGATCGCACCAAAAATAAAGAAAAATTCCATTTTGCGGTCAAATTATGCAAGATACAAAAAGAGATAAGAAGATAAAAATGGTGAAATGATAGATATTTTAGGGTAGCTAAGAATAAAAATTAGTGCAAAATAAGGAGCAAATATTGAAGTAATCGTGAAAAATAAAATACAATATTTTGCAATATCTGAATAAGCATTACCAGCTTGAGTACGGAAATAAATGTAATATTCATTTGATATAATAGTGTTGAACACAATGTAGAAAAGTTCGCATTTTTGACAAAATCGTGCGCAGAGCACGAGATACGTGATGAGAATGCGTTCGTGAAAGCCCAAGGAGCTTTAACAAAAGAGAATTCACAGTCACCAAATTACAGCTGTCGATTATTTGACCTTTAATTTTAAAGGATCTGTGCGCAAATGTCCGCAAAAAATGATATTTAGAGGTGGCTCAAGCCCCATGAAGTTTAACACGTATTTCCCATAAAAAAGACGTTTTCGTACATTTTATTCAAAATCGTCAATATTAGCTGAATCGAGTTGAAACTTAACATTTCTTTTCACAATTAGCCGTAGAATACGAATTAAATATTGCTTTTCAATTATCACCCCCATAAGTCTGTTCTGTAGGGTCCCAGAAAAAACCCCATAATTGAAAAAATGGGTTTTGCGAGTTTTTGGCGCTAATTATGATTTTCTTGCATTTAAAAAAAATGCAAATTGTTTCATATACATAAAAAACACTAATTTATGCTACTAACTAGGTGTTCATATAAATTGTTTAAACAATTCAATATTATTTTAATAATATTCTCTTTGAATAATCCTGGACACTGCGGTTTTTTCTGAAATTTTCTACTTTTTGCCCACTTTTCACTTAAAGTGAGTTAATATTTAATTGAATTAAAAAAAAAATTGTTTAAACAAATTATTATTGTTCACAGCTATCTTCTTCTATATTGATACTAGATGGTTGTCCACTTTTCACTTAGTGAGGTAATAATTAATGCAATTTACAAAAATATTTGTTTAAACAGTTTATTATTGTTTATAACTATCTTTCCGTGGATAAGTGCTAGAAAGTAGCGGTTTTTTCTGAAATGTTTAACTTTGGTTTGTCTTTTTAGTTACGAACAAACAATAAATAAACATTAGTGAGAATATTTTCTTGAAGAAACTCTTTCTTTTTTGTTACTATATTTTTCTGAAATGAAAAAGATATTTGTAAAACCCACCTACTCCTAATTATTCCATTCCTTGTTTTTGTCTCTTGTGTAAGATAGTTTTTTTTTAATTAATTTTTTTTTAAATATTGGGAAAAGAGAAAAAATAATTTACTTGAAACAATACAATACTATTAAAAATGATTTTTGTTGAGGTTCACTTATTATTTGATCATAACTAAAAAGTCAAATTGTTTGAACAACTATGTTTGTTAACTTGCATTATTTATTACTTTACTAAGTAAAAAGTGGGTAAAAAGTTAAAAATTTCAGAAGAAACCGCAACTTTCTAGCATTATTCAAATTGAATATTATCAACAATAATAATGAATTGTTTAAACAATAAATTTTGTTAACTTCAATTAATTATTTACCTCACTTTAAGTGGAAATTCAACAAAAAGTAGACAATTTTTGAAAAAACCGCGACTTTCTAATGCACCATTATATTTTTTATCAGATAATGTTCATTTATAAACAAATGTTTCCTAAGTTTGATACATCAAAAGCTTTTCTATAAATTGTATTTTCCATCAAAATGAAAATTTTTTAGGTAAACCTCAGGAGATTTCCATGCAAATTAAATTGAGGATTAGAATTTTTGTTTTGATGCTGCCTTAAATATTGTTTCTGCAAAAGTAATATTTTAATTATTTTACTGAACTATTTTGTTTAATTAGAATTTTGCTCCTTTAAAATTAAAAAATCGTTTTTTACTAGAAGGTTGCAAGTTGAGAGAAAACTATTGTTTACCGTTCAAGTTATAACTTTAAACCAGTGCCTTTCAAACTTTCGCAAAGACTGAGTTGTAGAAGTTTATACTTTGATTTCCAACTCCGACCACGATAATAACCCAAAGTTTAACATACAAATTTCCAAAAGAATTTTTAATCAAACACTATTTTTCACTTTTAATTAAGATAATTATCAGAAAAATTTAATAAATTTTTGGGAAGACATAATGAAAATAGGTACAGGGTGACAGCAAAATTTTATATTCAAAATTCCTTAAATTTTTCCCTGGTACTAGTTACATTCTCATTCTAATGAGAAGGTATTGGTTTTATGTAAAATTTGACATAGTCGGTTTTCATCAAATCTCCACGTTTTGAGACCCCCTGAGCTAGAAAAAACGATTTTTAAAAAGGTGTCTGTCTGTCTGTAGTCTGTAGTCTGTCTGTCTGTCTGTCTGTCTGTCTGTAGCCACGATAACTTTCGAAAAAATGATCAGATTTGATTGAGCTTTGGCACACTTTTTTATGGCCGAAAAATAGAGAACGAGTTCGTTAACCAGCTATTTTGGATGAAAATCCAAAAAGTGAGCACATTTTGAAAATTTTTGAGACCACTTTTTTTGAAGATTTGAAAATTCTATGTACGGTTATTAGTAGTACGCAAAATGCCGAACAAAATATTCTTATGACTTTTCGTGATAAAAAAAAATTACTGGAGTTATAGCATTTTCAAAATTCCAAAAAACAAAAACGAAAATGAACATTTTAAGCCGAAAAACGCACGATATGAAAAAAAGTCAAGAGAAGAAAAATGTTGATTCCTGAACACCCTATAATATTTTCATAACAACTTTTTGAATTTTTTGAAAAATAAAAAATTCAAATTTTGATCGCCCAAAAAATTAATGAAAAATCAAAAAAGCCATTTTGCTGTCAAACTATGCAAGATACCAGAAAAGATCATCTCACCAAAATTGTGCACCTAAAAAAGATCTACAAATTTCTTATCATTCACCTTTTGATATGACGCGTAGTTTTTGTTTTATTCGTAAAAAACAGCATTGAAAATAGAAAAATCAAATTTTCAGACGAATATTACCAGCTACGAAAAAAATGACCGAAACAAAATTTGTTCATCCAAGGAAGAGGTACAAATTTATTGTGACTCACGTTTCGATAGGATGCGTGGTTTTTTTTTATTCGTGAAAATAACATTGACAGTAAAAAAAATCAAATTTTTGAAAAAACAATGCAAGGTACGAAAACATATAAATGAACACAAATTGTGCATTCAAAAAAGAGTTACAAACCCGTAATCAATTTTTGTGGTAAGAATATATTGAAAATGAAAAAATTAACTTTTTTGATAAACGGAACAAGCTAAAATAAAATGTTAACTAATAAAATTTGTCGCCTGAATTATATCATTACTTTCATTTGAAATTAAATACAAATTTAGTAATTTGTATATGAAGAACATATAACACGAAACACAAAGTGCGCGTTCTGTGTATTTACCAAATCGCACGCCGTAAGTGCGCTCAAACTTTTTTGTTTCTATCATACGGTTCAAATGATTTTCAAATCAAATATCGAGCGCGAGGCGCGAGTGTCTGGATGAGAATGTGTTCCTTAAGGTCGATAGAACCTTGAGTAAATAAAGTTCCTTTTCAGTCTAAAATAAAAACAAATTTTAGAATCACTTAATATGTAGAGGTTTTGATAATTTTATAATATTTGCAAACAAAACTTTTTCTTTTCATCGAAGTCGAACACGAAGATCAAAAATCTAGAGGAGCCGAGCGTAAAGCGCGATGTAAATACGCCCGAGCGCGTAGCGCGAGGTGAATACATAATCGAGCGCGAAGCGCGAGATCCAACAGTCGCGCGCCCTAGGCGCGCTCAAACTTGCGAGCGCAGCGAGCCGCGCGCGAAGCGCGCCATGAGAATGTGCCCGCCAAGCGGGCAGATTTTTATTTTTTTATTTTCCCTGATATTTAAAAAAAATTCTAATCTTGGAAGATTTTTTGATATTCAGAAGCAAAAAGTGACTAAAAGTTACTGATATGCAATGGTAACGTAACTAATGTTCTTTTGAATTTAAAAGAATTAAAAAGAATTCGATAAAATTTATAAGGATTCCAGATAAATTTGAAGGAATTGAGGATAAATTCATGCACATTTAGAAAAATTCAAGAGAATTGAAATTAATTAGAAAAAATGCAATAAAATTCCATTGATTTCAGTAAAATTAAAGTAAATTCAGAGGAATTTGAGAGGAAAGAGAAAATGAGATGAAATTCATAAAAATTCATAGAGAATTAAAAAAAATTCCAGTGAATTTAAAACAATTCAAAAAATTAACAGAATTCAGTAAATTTGAAATGCATTTTAAAAAATTAAGGAAAAATTAAAAAATTTTGATGAAATCCCTAAGAATTCAAGGTGAGTTTTCAAAATATAGAAATGGATCAACCAAAACTAAAAAAAAATTCACTAGATTGAATCGAATTGAGTGTATTTAAAAGAATTAATAGAAATCAAATAATTCAAGAGAATTTGAAAGAATATAAAATTTTCAGGATAAATTGATGAAAATTCAGAGTGAGTTACTAAAAAAATTTCTGGAACCACCTTGAGAGCTTTTAAAATTCCTTCAAAATAACTGAAATCCTCGAAATCTTATAAAATCCCTTGAAATCTTCCAAAGTTCTCTGAAATTCTTCACAACCGAAAGAAAATTTTGCCATATCCCTTAAATTCACAAAAATACTTGGAAATCCCTTGAAATTAATTTAAAATTTTTATTTGCTCTTGGAAATTTCTTAAATGTTCGAAAAAAACCCTACATTTCTTCAAAATTCCTTTAAATTTGAATATGTTGAAAATTCTTTGAAATCCATTAAAATATCCAAAAATATTTCAAACCTTATGAAAACTTTTAAAGTCCATTGAAATTTTTTAAAGTTCTGAAGAATTATTTGGCATTTTTAAAAATACCCTAAAATCCTTTAAAATCCCTCCAAATTATCAAAATCTATAGCAAATTCTTCGGAATCTTTCAAAATAAGCAAAAATATTTCAAATCCTGAAATATTTTCAAAACGCTTTAAATTATTAAAATCTTTTTGAAAATTCTTTGGATTATTTCAAAATATCAAAAAATATTTAAAAACCTTTGAAAACTTTTGAAATTCCTTGAAATTTTTTTAAATCCCTTGAAAATTGTTAACATTTTTGAAAATTGTTTGGAATTTTTTTAAATAATCTAAAATCTTAAAAATACCCTGAAATCTTTAAAATACGCAAAACTCTTCAAAATTCGTTGAAATTCCTTCAAATTATTGATATCTATTAAAAATTTCTTTGAATCTTTAAAAATACTATTCTTTTAAAATATCTTTAAAAATATTATTTGAGAAAAAATGACTAAAAGTGACTGTGTGGCAACCCTGATTATTTTATAGAGCAACTTAAAGTGCTTCTCAGAGAAATTTCCTGATTTTTGACATTTTTTTCAGAATCCCTATCCAATTAATTTTTTCTGAAAAAAGATCTTCTCCTTTCGCTCCGCTGGGAATCGAACCTCATAACTCCCGATTGTCGATCGGGTGGTTTTCCATTAAGCTACTAGAGAGATCGAGAGAAGAAACTTTTTTCAGAAAATACACGCATTATTTTTCTAGATGGTACAGGTTAAATTTTTCAAGGAATCTGTATTATCATCATAGAATAACATCAATTTTTAACGTTTTTTCAGAATAGATGTAGATATGAATACAAAATTATTTCAATTAATTTTTTCTGAAGAAAGATCTTTTCCTGTCGCTCCGCTGGGAATCGAACCTCATAACTTCCGATTGTCGGTCAAGTGCTTTTCCATTAAGCTACTAGAGAGATCGAGAGAAGAAACTTTTTTCAGAAAATACACGCATTATTTTGCTAGATGGTACAAGTTAAATTTTTCATGGAATCTGTATTATCATCAGAGAATAACGTAAATTTTCAACGTCTTTTCAGACTAGATGGAGATATGAATTAAAAATTATTGTGCTTTCCCATTAGGATCTTTTTTCAGAAAAAATTAATTAAAATAATTTTTAATTCATATCTCCATCTAGTCTGAAAAGACGTTAAAAATTTCTGTTATTTTTTGATGATAATACAGATTCCTTGAAAAATTCAACTTGCACCATCTAGCGAAATAATGCGTGTATTTTCTGAAGAAAGTTTCTTCTCTCGATCTCTCTAGTAGCTTAATGGGAAAGCACCCGATTGGCAATCGGAAGTTCTGAGGTTCGATTCCCAGCGGAGAGAAGGGAGATCTTTTTTCAGAAATTCTCACTACTACCATTTCAATGTATGTTAACGGCCGAGTTTTTGAATTGCAATTAATTAAAATTCAACGTTTAATAATTAATTCGCACAACGTATTTTTTTATGATCAAGAAAAAAATCTGCCTCAGCTCGGACTTGAACTAAGAGCGCCTCAGCAGATCTCTTCTTATTCTTCAAAGATACACTTACAGGGATATCTTTCCACTGTGACAATATTTTACCCTTCCTAATCAACGTAAATTTAATCTAAGTAATTTCTAGAAGATGTTATTACCATCTTAATGCACATTGACGTCAGAGTTTTTATATTGTATTTGATTAAAATTCAATTTGTAAAGATTACTCCGGAAAAATAATATTTTTGAAGAACAAAAAAAAAGCTGCCTCAGCCCGGATTTGAACCATAAACGCTACTATATATGAATGAAGTTCTAACCAATCGCGCCACTGAGAGCTCAGCAGATCTGTTCTCATTCGAATTTTAATTAATAAACATTAAAAAACCCGGACATTGAAATGCTTTAAAATGTAATAACATCTTCCAAAAATTATTTAGATTATACTCACGTTGATCAGAAAGGGCAAAAATTGTCATAGTAGAGAAATACATATACTCTTCCCATAAAAAAGTAGCTTTCAAGAACAAGGAACAGATCTGCTGAGGTCTCGGTGACGTAAATGGTTAACGCTCCACTTATGCATAGTAGCGCTCTTGGTTCAAATCCGGCCTAATGCAGATTTTTTTTTACCCTTAAAAAATTATTTGTCCGAATGAATCATTAAACATCGAATCGTAATTAATTAAAATGATAATAAATCAGTTACAATTGAAGTTCTTATTTTTAGTTTCATTGCAATTGAAAAGAAAGACTTGAAAAGAGCCCTAATCGTGTTCTTTAAAAAAGTAAATAGAGCGTAGCTGGGATCTTTTCGTATGGGAAGGAACACGTACAATGTTCCCTTGATATTTCCTTTTTCGTCACACTTCACAGGTTTCTTCCGCCGAGCCTACGATGCCTTTATTCTCTTTCCCTCTGCATATCTACACCAGCCGGAGCCTTTTGTAATCCGCTCGCTCGGTGGAAACTGAGAAACGAACGAGGGAAGCCAACCATGCGACGGGTTGACGATAAGAAGAAAACCGCAAAGACGTGCGAGGTTTGGATTAAATCTAAAATCCGTACTCCTCGTCTTTCCTAATACCAGAGCATTCTATTTTCCATAAAATTAAAAGAAAAAGTTGACTATTTAGAAATATTATATTGAAAATAGAAAGTTAAAAAAAAAGGATACAAAAAAGACCGCCCTCACAGCAATGGGATATACCGGGATATCACATTCGATCCCATTTATCTTCCACGTTGTCCCAGGGTTTACCCATCGGATATCCCGCCAGGCGGAAATTGGGATATTCCAGGGATATCCGTGAGATATCCTAAGGACATTCGTGAGATATCCCAAATTTCCGTCTTGTGGGATATCCGACAGGTAATCCGTGGAATAACCTGGGAGATAAATGGGATCGAATGGGATATCCCCAGGATATCCATGATATCTATGGGACGTTTTTGAAATATTCAAATCTCCCAAGTAGGATATACAAAAATTTTAATATCCTATTCGGGACATTTGAATATCCCAGAAGCGTTCAATAGATATCTGGATATCGTAATAATATCTCTGAGATGGCCCAATTTCCGTCTTGCGGGATATCCGACAGGTTATCTCTGGGCTAACCTTGGAGATGAATAGAATCGAATGGGATATCCTAGAGATATCCCCAGGATATCCAGGATATCTAGCAGACGTTTCTGCAATATTCGAATCTCTCAAGTAGGATATATTTTGATATCCTACTTTGGACATTTGAATATCCCAGAAGAGTCCAGTGGATATCCTGCATATACTAAGGATATCCCTGAGATATCCCAATTTTTGTCTTGTGAGATATCCGACAGGTTATCCCTGGAATAAACTGAGAGTTCAATGCGTTTGGATGGGGATATCCCAGGAATATCCCAAGGATATCCATGATATCTATGCGGATTTTCTGGAATATTCAAATCTCCCAAGCAGGATATATTAAAATGTTAATATCCTGTTTGAGACATTTGAATATCCCAAAAGCGTCAAATGGATATCCTGGATATCCTAAAGATATCCGTGAGATGTCCTAATTTCCGTCTTCTGTGAATATCCGAAAGGTCATCCGTGGGATAAACTGGGAGTTCAATGGGTTCGGATGGGGATATCCCAGGAATATCCCTAGGATATCGAGGATATCTATGGGACTTTTCTGGAATATTAAAATCTCCCAAGTAGGATACATAAAAATGTTAATATCCTACTTGAGACATGTGAATATCCCAAAAGCGTCAAATAGATATCCTGGGTATTCTAAGGACATTCGTGAGATATCCCAAATTTCCGCCTTGTGAGATATCCGGCAAGTTATCCTTGGGATAATCTGAGAGATAAATGGGATCGAATGGGATATTCCAGGGATTTCCTCAGAATATCCATAATATCTATGGGACGTTTCTGGAATATTCAAATCTCCCAAGTAGGATATACGAAAATTTTAATATCCCATTCGGGACCCGACAGGTTATCCCTGGGATAAGCTAGGAGTTCAATGGGTTCGGATAGGATATCCCAGGAATATCCCTAGGATATCCAGGATATCTATGGGACTTCTCTGGAATATTAAAATTTCCCGAGTAGGATATATATATATATATATATATATATACCATTAAACCATTTCCCTTTCAGGGTAGGCGTGACACTACCCGATTCGGGTAGTGTTTCTAGCTTTTTCTTGTAGTTATGAATAACTACAAGCGTGGGCTCACCACACCCACGATGTGCCAACAGCACTCATGTCAGTATTCTTGAATGGTCACCCATCCAAGTACTAAACGCGTCCAACGCTGCTTAACTTCAGTGATCTGACGAGAACTGGGTTTTTCAGCGTGGTATGGCCGTTGGCATATAAAAATGATAATATCCTGCTTGGGACATTTGAATATCCCAAAAGCGTCAAACAGATATCCTGGATATCCTAAGGAGATTCGTAAGATATCCCAAATTTCCGTCTGGTGGGATATCCGACAGGTTATCCTAGGGATAAACTAGGAGATAAATGGGATTTAATGGGATATCCAGAATGTCTATGGGAGATTTCTGAGATATTCAAATGTCCCAAGTAGGATATTTAAATGTTGCTATATCGTACTTGGGACATTTAAATATCCCAGAAGCGTACAATAGCTATCATGTATACCTTAGGGATATCACAATTTCCACCTTGCGAGATATCTGATGATTTATCTCTGGGACAACCTGGGACAACCTGGGAGATAAATAGGATTGAATGGGATATCCCCAGAATATCGAGGATATCTATGGTCCTGGGGATATCCCAATTTCCGCCTTGCGGGATACCCCAACGGGTTATTCCCGGGACAACCATGGAGATAAATAGCATCGAATGGCATATCCCCAGAATATCTAGGATATCTATGGAACGTATATTGGATATTCAAATTTCTCAAGTAGGATATTTGAATTTTGAGATATCCTACTTGGGACATTTAAATATCCCAGAAGCGTACAATAGCTATTCTGGATACCCTAGGGATATCACAATTTCCGCCTTGCGATATTTTTGATGGTTTATTTCTAGGATATCCCTGGGACAACCTGGGAGATAAATGGGATTGAATGGGATATCCCCAGAATATCTAGGATATCTATGGTCCTGGGGATATCCTAATTTCCACCATGCGGGATATCCAACGGGTTATCCCCGGGACAACCTTGGAGATAAATGGCATCGAATATCATATATCCAGAATATCTAGGATATCTATGGGACGTTTATGGGATATTCAAATGTCCCAGGTAGGATATTAAAATTTTTATATATCCTACTTGGTACATTTGAATATCCGAAAAACGTTCCATAGATATCCTGGATATCCTGGGGATGTCTCTGGTATATCCAAATTTCCTCTTTGAGGGATAACCGGCGGGTTATCCCTGGGATATCCCTGGTACAATTTGGGAAACCAAACAATTTGGAATATTTGAATCTGAAATTATTAAATACAAAACTGACTCATAAGCTTTTCAATATCAAATTTTGGAAAGATGTAATAGTGCAATTGTCCTGGCACTTTTAATATTTTTAATATTTGAGTTTCAAACTATTATCGATTCGGGAAGATTTCAATTTATAATTATCAAGTCATTAAGACTATCAATTAAAAATTATGGTACAAAATTAGCAGTCAAATTCTCATAATGAATCTAAAATTTTTCGAAGGGGCCTCTAAAAATAAAAACAAATTTCTGGTCATTTCCCGGTTATCAACCTTTTTTCCTTCAATAGAAAGAACATAAAGAAACTTATCGTAACTGCAATGGAAAAAAGAATTGAATGAATATAGAAAGAGTTATCATTAAGTTATTATAAAGTTATCATTAAGAGTAATCAATTTATTTTCAACATCCTGGCTATTAAATCAAAACAATTTTGGTTTTCAGGCCTCAAAAATTATCAAAAATATATCAAAAATTTCAAAGATGATAAATATGATTAATAAGTATCATATCATGTAGTATAGTGTGAAAAAGGCATTCAAAGTGATTGGGCAGATTTTTTCACTCAGAAATGAATAGTGTAATTATGCTACAATCATTTGAAATTAAATCCTTTCTAAGTGGATACTAAATTCAAACTTTTTTGTCGGAAAATTAGATTTTTATTTAAAAATCATTATTCTGAAACAAAAACTCATTAGATTTAAATCCAATGGCAATTTTTGATATTTTAAAGTGTTTTTTTTCGGAAATTCAAATTTTTATTGAAAAAATCATTAGATTTCAAAGAAGATTCATAATTTTGAAAACACTTTAGGTTAATTTGGAATTTTACATAGAAAATTATTAATCAATTTTTGAAAAATATTGATTTTAGCCCATCTAGACAAAAAGCATTAACATCAAATTATGTAATACAATTTATCTAGTCAAAACCTGAACATCAAAAATATAAAAAATTCTAATATTTGAAAAATTAATCTTACAAGTATGAGAAATTACGTCAGAATTCAGCTTGCATGGGTTGTGACAAAAATATTCTTGTCTCAGCGTAGCTTAGTGGGTAAGAGCTTCAGACCGGCAATCTAAAAGATCTGGGTTCGGATCCCAGCAGAGCTAGAGACATTTTTGCTCAACTTATAAAATTAATAATCAACATTTAAAAAATTTATTTCAGACCATGCAGACAAAAAACATTTTTATTAAATTATTTAATACAATTTATCTGGTCAAAATCACAACTTATTCACGAGTTATTCTGCCAAAAAATACACAAAATGTGAATAGTGGTGGTAAAAGAGTAAAGGTTATGCATAGACTCGGTACGAAAAAACTGGCTCGTACTTCATTGAGCATCGAGAAATGTTTTTTTCCTGTTTTTTTATGTTTTTTTTTTCTCAACTGTCATTGGTACCGCAGCAAACAAGATTTATGGTTTCCCCATAAAATATAGGAATTTGAATTTCAGACCAATTTCGAGAAGTAGTATCTTCTCGTAAGTCATGTGCAATAGGGTAGGCCAAATAAATAAAATATTGTTGTCTCACCCCTCTATTTTAATTTAAATTGTAAAAAAAATTGTGCAATTTTTTAAAATGAAACAAAAATGTTTAACCTGTCATCCAAGGTTTTTAAACACTAAAAAGTGTTTATTATCTATTTCTGTTTCAAAACTACAAATTTTCAACCAAAAATGGAATACTCAAATTTTAAAGTAACAGAATTAATTATTAACAAAAATAAATAATATTTCGACAAATATTAAAGTTTTCAACCTAAGTAATGAATTTCAAAATGAAATAATGAATTTTGTACAAGAAAAAAGATGAAAAAAAGATTGAAAAAAAATCAGCAAAAAGATGAATTTTCAACCAGGAAGATTAATTTCCCACCAAAACAAGACAAATTTGCCACAAAATACATGAATTTACAACTGGAATAGTTGAATTTTCAAACAAAAATATGAATTTTGAAATAAAATAATGTATCTTTAACTGAAATAGTTCAATTCTCAACCAAAAAGCTGAATTTTTAACCTAGAAGATCAATTTTTCCTAAAAAAATACAGATTTTTGACAAAATTAATTGTTTAAAGAATTTATTATTATTATTATTATTAATAATATTCTCTTAGAATAATCCTAGCAAATTGCAGTTTTTTCACAAATTTTCCACTTTATGTTTACTTTCCAAATAGAGTGAGTTAATAATTAATTCAATTTAACAAAAATAATAATTTCAACTAATTATCATTGTTTATAAATATATGTTCCTTTATTATTGCTAGATAGTTACGGATTCTCCTGAAATTTTCATCTTTTTACCCACCTTTTATTCAGTGAAGTAATGAATAATGCAATTTAACAAACATAATTGTTTAAACAAATAATAAATATCAATATTATTTAGCACAAAGGCTCTTAGCAACTATATAAAGAAAAAATTACATTCAGTATGATCCATGTAGAAAATTTGAAGAATATTTCAAATATCTGTTTTATTTCAGAAAAATATATTCACAAAAAAGAAAGAGATTGTTTGAAATATAAATCTTTCTGATTTTTATTTATTATCTGTTCATAAGAAGAATAAGTTCTTTGGACAACTATTTCTGTTAACTAGTATTAATTATTACCTTACTAAGTGAAAAGTGGACAAAAAGTTAAAAATTAAAGAAAAAACCGCAATTATCTGGCATTAATATAGATGAAAATAGTTATCAAGAATAATAATTTGTAAGACAATTATTGTTGCTAAATTTAATTAATTAATAAGTCACTCCAAGTGAACAATAGACAAACAGTTTAAAATTTCAGAAAAAACGGCAACTTTCTAGCATTATTCAAAAAGAATATTATTAAACGTAATAATAAATTGTTTAAACAATTATTTTTTTCAACTTGAATCAATTATTGCTTTACTTAAATTGAAAATTGTACAAAAAGTAAAAAATTTCAGACAAAAACCGCAACTATCTAGTATTAATATAGAAGACGATAGATAGAAACAATAATAATTTGTTTAAATAATTATTTTTGCTGAATTAAATTAAATATTGACTCACTTCAAATGAAAAGTGGACAAAGAGTTGAAAATTTCAGAAAAAATGCAATTTCAAGCTATATAAAAAGAGAATATTATGAACAACAATAAGAAATTGTTTAAACAGTTATTTGTGTTAAAACTGATTAACTATTACCTCACTTTAATTTAAAATTGGACAAATTGAAAACAATTTGCATTCAAAAAACCGAAAAAAATCATAATTAGCGCAAAAAACTCGCAAAACCTATTTTTTCACTTATGGGGTTTTTTGGGACCCCATAAAAGAGACTTATGGGGTGATATTTCAAAAGTAATATTCTATTTGTTTTCTATGGCTAATTTTGAAGAGAAATGTTGAGTTTCAACTCGATTCAGCTAATATTGACGATTCTGAATAAAATTTGCAAAACCGTATTTTTTTCTTATGGAAAATACCCTGTTAAACTTCATGGGGCTTTCGCCACCTGTAAATATCATTTTTTTTAAAACAGCAAAAATTGATTTATTTTGGTGTGGATTCTAACAAATTTCCGGGCGATATGCATAAAAATTCGAAGAAGAAAAATTTCCAACGTATTTTGGACCACCCTAGTAGACACCCTTATTTTTCATTCAAAAATTCAATTGTATAAAATAAAAAATCTCAGTGCAAATTAAAAAATTACATACCAGAACGATCATCAAATTCTATTTTGAAGTATAAAAAAATCCATTGTATGAGTCATACGTACCTGAAACACAAAATAAATTTACACTTTAGTATTTAGTACGATAATAATTTTTTTAAATTCTTATTTATTAACTATTGATCTCTTCTTCAATTTGTTGCTATAGTTAATGAAATTCTAATAATCAAAATTTTATTTTGTATTTTTTCATAGGCACTAAAAATTTAATTCTACATATTAATATTATAAATAATATATATAATTATATAATATAATATAATATATAATATAAGATATTATTATATTATATATATATATATATATAATATATATACTTTCCTGAGACTAGTGAAAACTGGTAAAAATGATGAAAAGAAATGTAATTCAAATAAGTAAAAATCCAGTACTGTAAACTCACTTTTACAAAAATAAAAAAACATCATTTAATTTAATATTCCATTTTTCTTTAATTTAGACCTCACGAAAAAATTCCCTGACATCAAACAAAATTTACTGTTGAAATTCCAGATATTAAATAATTCCCCAAATAAAATTTACCAAATGATAAAATATCCGAAGCTAAAATTTCCCGAATCTAAATATTTAAAAAAATGTTTTAATAATAAAATAATAGACAAAAAAAATACTTTAAGTTGCTAACAATTTTTCATTTTTCATTATTTAGTTGATATTAAAATAATTTTTTAATTGTTTTGATATTCCTGTGGCAGAAATTTTACAGTGTCAATTATTTCATGTACTGTAATTTTGTGTAATGTAGTAATTCAAATTTTATTATTCGGGAAAGTTGCAATTTAGGATTTTTTATTTGACTTCAACTTTATAGTGATGCATATTTTATGATTTCAGGAATTTTATTTCGGGAATTTTTAAATAAAATTTCGGGACTCTTATTATTCTGGAACAATTAATTAACCGCATTCTGATTATTTTCAGAATCTTTTATCTCGAATATTTTATTTTTCGGAAATTGTTTAGTTAAAAAAAAAATCAATTTCTTTATATTTTTTAGTCGTCTTGATAGTGCTTTAAGTTTAAAAATACATTTGCTTACAATTTAAATCGGATCTGGTTCGAAAAAATTATTGAACTACGAGAAAGGCACAAAAATGTTGATTACAATAATAATTTTCAAATCATGCTAGCCTTTTATTAATTTTAACATTAGTCATAATAATTAGCTAAAATATCAATTTGATCATCCCTATTTTATGAATGCGGTTATAATAATTTTAGTCAATAGTGAGTTAATTTGGGCATTTTTTTTAAAACAAAATCATGTTTTTAAAATTTCTAATTTTGTCACTTTATTTGTTCATATTGTTGCACACAAATAAATATAGAAAAATCAGCTAAAAAAACATAAATAATTTTATATTACACTGGTTTCTATTTATTTTATGGTGGTTTCCGTAATAACTGTAAGCTTTTATTTCTATTTCAGGTTTACTGTTAAATTTTCATGCAGTATTAACCTTCATAAAAATATACAATAATTGCACTATTCAACAACAGTAACATGAATCGTTATTGTTCAGATGCATTTCCAACCACTTAATCGATTTATTGGTCTCCTATTTCCACGTTTGTAATTCCAGTTAAACCACCGGAAATATACGTATATGTATATCCGCTGTAAATCGTTCACAGTAAAATTTTACTGATTCTATTTCACCCTTAAGGATGTTCTCAGTGTACAGTCAAGCTGAAAATTAACTAATCTTTTAAAATTCTTTATAAAATCAGCAAACAATGAACACATCATTAAATGCAACAAAAACTTGTCGAAAAAAATATTGTAATACTATGTATATATACTATATATATATATATATATATATATATAGTAGTATATATATACTATGTAATGTTTATTTAAAGGCAGTAACTTAAATTGTTGTGTTTTTTCTTTCGCTTCAGATAAGGTAAAGATACCTATCATGAAACATGTCCCAATTATGAAACAGTTTCACAAATAATCCGATTTATAAATAATTTGAAATTATATTTTTGAGTACAAATTATTATATTAAGAAGCAAAAAAGTTAGGGAAAAAACGGATTTTCAACGAAATAGTTCAGTTTTCAACGAAAGTGATGAATTTTAAAATAAAATGATGAATCATCAACTGGAATAATTGAGTTGTAAACTAAAAAGATAAATTTTCAACTAAAATTATGAATCTCTAACTAGAATTGTTGAATTTTCAACCAAAAGGATGAATATTCAACCATGAAGAATAATTTTCTGCAAAGAAAAATACGAATTTTCAACATAATATATGTATTTGCAACCAAGTTTTTGAATTTGCAACTGGAAATGATGAATTTTTAACCTATACTTGAATTTTTAGAAAACGTGAACAATTTTTAACAAAAAATGGAATAGTTAAAAAGTAATTTAACATATTTGAGGGATTATGTCTGCTGAAATTTCGAGAAAAAATGGTTCTTTAACAGTGCAGAATGTCTCAAAAGAATTGGAGGGTTATGTCTGCTGAAACGTGAAGAAAAAAATTTTTTGTTAACAGTGCAGAATGACTCACCAATATGAAAAATAACATAATGAAGGATATATTTAAATAATTATCAATGGGGAAACTTTTTAAACAATTCATTATATTAAACTATAATATCAAGACCAGGTAGAACCCATATTAGCACCATATTAGTCGCATGCGAATAGTATTTAATAAAGCTTTTTACATAAAAGTTTATTAAGTTTACTCAAAATGTTGAAATTGAAAGCATTCAAGAAACTCGGAAGAGTATATTTCCAAAAAATTGTATAAGTATACACGAAACTTCTGTGATTACATTCTCATTCTAATGAGAAGGTATTGGTTTTATGTAAAATTTGACATAGTCGGTTTTCATCAAATCTCCACGTTTTGAGACCCCCTGAGCCAGAAAAAACGGTTTTTACCAAGGTGTCTGTCTGTCTGTAGTCTGTCTGTCTGTAGCCACGATAACTTTCGAAAAAATGATCAGATTTGATTGAACTTTGGCACACTTTTTTATGGCCTAAAAATAGAGAACGAGTTCGTTAACCAGCTATTTTGGATGAAAATTCAAAAATTGAGCACATTTTGAAAATTTTTGAGACCACTTTTTTTGAAGATTTAAAAATTCTATGTATGGTTATTAGTAGTACGCAAAATGACGAACAAAATATTCTCATGACTTTTCGTGATAAAAAAAAAATTACTGGAGTTATAGCATTTTCAAAATTCCAAAAAACAAACGAAAATGTACATTTTAAGCCGAAAAACGCACGATATGAAAAAAAGTCAGGAGGAGAAAAACGTTGCTTTTTGAACACCCTATAATATTTTCATAACAACTTTTTGAATTTTTTGAAAAATAAAAAATTCAAATTTTGATCGCACAAAAAAATAATGAAAAATCTGCCCGCTTCGCGGGCACATTCTCATGGCGCGCTTCGCTCGCAAGTTTGAGCGCGCCTGGGGCGCGCGACTGTTGGATCTCGCGCTTCGCGCTCGATCATATATTTATCTCGCGCTTCGCGCTCGATTATGTATTCACCTCGCGCTACGCGCTCGGGCGTATTTGCATCGCGCTTTACGCTAGGCTCCTCTAGATTTTTGAACTTCGTGTTCGACTTCGATGAAAAGAAAAAGTTTGTTTGCAAATATTATAAAATTATCAAAACCTCTACATATTAAGTGATTGTTAAATTTGCTTTTATTTTAGACTGAAAAGGAACTTTATTTACTCAAGGTTCTATCGACCTTAAGGAACACATTCTCATCCAGACACTCGCGCTTCGCGCTCGATATTTGATTTGAAAATCATTTGAACCGTATGATAGAAACAAAAAAGTTTGAGCGCACTTACGGCGTGCGATTTGGTAAATACACTGAGCGCGCACTTTGTGCTTCGTGTTATATGTTCTTCATACACAAATTACTAAATTTGTATTTGATTTCAAATGAAAAGTAATGATATAATTCAGGCGACAAATTTTATTAGTTAACATTTTATTTTAGCTTGTGCCGTTTATCAAAAAAGTTAATTTTTTCATTTTGAATATATTCTTACCACAAAAATTGATTACGGGTGTGTAAGTCTTTTTTGAATGCACAATTTTTGTTCATTTATATGTTTTCGTACCTTGCATTGTTTTTTCAAAAATTTGATTTTTTTTACTGTCAATGTTATTTTCACGAATAAAACAAAAACCACGCATCCTATCGAAACATGAGTCACAATAAATTTGTACCTCTTCCTTGGATGAACAAATTTTGTTTTGGTCATTTTTTCGTAGCTGGTAATATTCGTCTGAAAATTTGATTTTTCTATTTTCAATGCTGTTTTTTACGAATAAAACAAAAACTACGCGTCATATCAAAAAGTGAATGATAAGAAATTTGTAGATCTTTTTTAGATGCACAATTTTGGTGAGATGATCTTTTCTGGCATCTTGCATAGTTTTACAGCAAAATGGCTTTTTTGATTTTTCATTAATTTTTTGTGCGATCAAAATTTGAATTTTTTATTTTTCGAAAAATTCAAAAAGTTGTCATGAAAATATTATAGGGTGTTCAGGAATCAACGTTTTTCTCCTCTTGACTTTTTGTCATATCGTGCGTTTTTCGGCTTAAAATGTTCATTTTCGTTTGTTTTTTGGAATTTTGAAAATGCTATAACTCCAGTAATTTTTTTTTTTATCACGAAAAGTCATAAGAATATTTTGTTCGTCATTTTGCGTACTACTAATAACCGTACATAGAATTTTCAAATCTTCCAAAAAAGTGGTCTCAAAAATTTTCAAAATGTGCTCACTTTTTGGATTTTCATCCAAAATAGCTGGTTAACGAACTCGTTCTCTATTTTTCGGCCATAAAAAAGTGTGCCAAAGCTCAATCAAATCTGATCATTTTTTCGAAAGTTATCGTGGCTACAGACAGACAGACAGACAGACTACAGACAGACAGACACCTTCGTAAAAATCGTTTTTTCTGACTCAGGAGGTCTCAAAACGTGGAGATTTGATGAAAACCGACTATGTCAAATTTTACATAAAACCAATACCTTCTCATTAGAATGAGAATGTAAAAATAAAAAATTCCATTTTTCTGTGAATCTATGCAAGATACGAGAAAAGATCATTGCACCAAAATTGTGCACCCAAAAAAGATCTACAAATTTCTTATCATTCACTTTCGGATATGACGCGTAGTTTTTGTTTTATTCGTAAAAAACAGCATTGAAAATAGAAAAATCAAATTTTTAGACGAATAACATGAGCTACGAAAAAAATGACAAGAACAATATTTGTTCATCCAAGGAAGAGGTACAAATTTGTTGTAAATCATGTTTCGATAGGATGCGTAGTTTTTGTTTTATTCGTGAAAATAACATTGACAGTAAAAATTGACAGTAATTGAACAAAAATTGTGCATTCAAAAAAGATTTACAAACTTTTAATCAATTTTTGTTGTAAGAATATATTCAAAATGAAAAAATTAACTTTTTTGAAAAACGGCACAAGCTAAAATAAAATTTTAATGAATAAAATTTGTCGCCTAAATTATATCATTATTTTTCATTTGAAATCAAATACAAATTTAGTAATTTGTATATGAAGAACATATAACACGAAGCACAAAGTGCACGCTCAGTGTATTTACCAAATCGCACGTCGTAAGTGCGTTTAAACTTTTTTGTTTCTATCATACGGTGCACAGAACCGAGCGTGGAACGCAAGGTTCAAATGATTTTCAAATCAAATATCGAGCGCGAAGCGCGAGTGTCTGGATGAGAATGTGTTCCTTAAGGTCGATAGAACCTTGAGTAAATAAAGTTCCTTTTCAGTCTAAAATAAAAACAAATTTAACAATCACTTAATATGTAGAGGTTTTGATAATTTTATAATATTTGTAAACAAAACTTTTTCTTTTCATCGAAGTCGAACACGAAGTTGAAAAATCTAGAGCAACCGAGCGTAAAGCGCGATGTAGATACGCCCGAGCGCGTAGCGCGAGGTGAATACATAATCGAGCGCGAAGCGCGAGATAAATATATGATCGAGCGCGAAGCGCGAGATCCAACAGTTGCGCGCCCTAGGCGCGCTCAAACTTGCGAGCGAAGCGCGCGATGAGAATGTGCCCGCGAAGCGGGCAGATTTTTTTTAAATTGTTTTTAGCTACTCTGACAATACAAGCGAAAGAACCAAAACTAACTTTTCGTCATAAAAATCAGACAATTAATTTAATTATCCCAATTTGTGAATGATGTAACGTTGAAAACATATACATATACATGTAATGAAACTACCTTCATAAGCAGAAAGTGCGTTCATATTCGAAAATTTGAACGCGCCGCATTCGCCGCCGCTCCCCTACGCTTAATTTTTTTTTGCAGAAAACGAATAAATGTGGGTCAACAAAAATCGAAAGTCGAATTTTCACAGATATAAATTTGGACCACCCAAATGTGGGCGCTCCCTTAGTAGTAATTTACTGATTTCCACCAGGTGCACCGGAAAATAATTTTCATCCTAACACCTAGTATTTTTTAGCCGTAAAATTTGTCATCTCCCACAACAGTATCTCGATACCGCTTGGGAAATTCGCACAAAGCAGGTATTAATCTGCATTTCACCACTTTTGCTCTGTGTGTGTGTGAAGGGGGGGGGGGGGGCGGCAGTGGTATCGTAAACACGCGGGATTGGGTAAAGTGGGGCGGAAGGGGGCTGGAGTTGAATCGCGTTAGAGTAACGGTAATGTATCGTGGAGCTGAATCTGAAAAACGGATATCTATACGTATTTTTGCCGCATTGCTCGTGAATGCACGTCGAAATCGTACACTGCATGATACCGATATTTCGATTGTTTTTTTTTCCTTTTTATCTATTTTTTTCCCCGTTATTCAAAAATGTTACTTGGGTAATGAAACATAGGGTCACCGACAGGGAGAGAGGAAACGGCTCTTGTTTCGCCAACAGAACGGTGACCGGATACCGTTTGAAATTTTAATCCACAGAAGCCCCATAAATATTTGCAGGTTCTTTCACAATTTCATTTACTTCGGTGTTTTTATAACTGGATATATTATTTACAAGGGCCAATGAGGGAGCGTGTACATTAGGGTGATTTTTTTTTTGGCTAATTTTTTTTATTTAACTTGGCTCCCATACAAATTGTTCCCTTTGCCGAGAGAATGACCTCTGATTTGTTTCAGAATTTTAAAGAAATATTCAGAGGTCGCTCAAAGTCATTTGAGGACAAAAATGGCTATTCTTAATCAAATTGATGCTATTTATTGATTATTCATTTCTGACGCGTATGAATTTTGTTCTTTACAAGTCAATATTGCACTCAGATTTTTTTCTGATTTTTACAATGACATTGAAAGGTTTCAAGTGTCTCAAGGTCATTTTCTTAATAAAATGTTGATTCAATGAAATTTTCTTTAGTTTCTTTTTCTATAGAGAAGCAGTCTCAATTTAATAATTTCGGCAAAAAAAATTAGTCAAGTTGCTTGATAAATGTTTGGCATATTATTTGAGGGACATTCAAGGTCATTTCGCAAAAAATGAGCTTTTTGTAAATTGTGATAATGAAAAAAGAGTGCTAACAATTGCATATGAGATGGTAGTTTATTACCAACTAAGTTTTCCTCTTTCTTTTCTAATAGGTAAATCATTACCCCTTCTTCTGCACTTATGATAATTAATTCTTCGGAATAACAATTTCAAAACGGAACTTGATCATATATTAATGAAGCTGCGATATCCTACTGTTTTTAACAATTTCTATTTTTAATTGAAAGTAAAATTAACAAAAAATAACTACCATGGGAAGGAAAAAAAATTTGAATGACCATTTTCGCAAAATGACCTTGAATAACCTTAGAATAATATTTCACGCAGTTATTAAACCTTTTGACTAATTTTTTTGTCGTAATTAATAAATTGACACTGTTTCTCAATGAAAAATTATACAAAATTTAATTGAATCAACATTTTATTAAGAAAATGACCTTGAGCCACCTTTGAATGTCATTGTAAATGTCTGAAAAAATCTGAGTGCAATATTGAATTGTAAAGAACAAAATTCATACGCTTCAGGAATGAATAATCAATAAATACCGTCAATTTCATTATGAATGCCCATTTTTGCCCTAAAATGACCTTGAGTGACCTTTGAATATTATTGTAAAAATTTGAATAAAAAGGAATGAATAATGAATTAATAGAGTCAATTTAATTAGCAATGAGCATTTTTGCCTCAAATGACCTTGAACGACCTCTAATTTTTTTTTTTTAATTCTGAAACAAATCAGAGGTCATTTTCTCTGAAGAAGGAACAATTTGTATGGGTGCCAAGTTAAATTAAAAAAAAAAGTAAAAAAAAATCAGCCTAGTCTACATATTACGTGACGCTTTTTTTTAGTGATTTTTGACTCACCCCTTTCTCTTGTAAGAATTTGTGACATTACAGTGACCCCCCAACCCCCCTCAAAAGCTCAAATTTAGACTTTTATTCATATGATAACATTGATGTGATTTAACGATTTAACGATTTACTAACAGATTATGGGCCTTTTATACACTCTTTTTCCCTTTTTAAAATACTTCTTATTTCTTTTCCTGCGATGAAGAAACTTTTTTTCTTCCATTTCTTTTTGCTTATATGTCAACTGAATTAATAGAATCAAATACGAAAATCCAACTGTTTTTTGGTTGAAAGTTAATTTTTTTCTTGGAAAGTCTACCGTTATATTTTTTGGTCAGAATACTTCATCTCATTTGGTTAGAAATTCTACTAGATAATTGTAAATTTAATTATTTTGTTTGAAATTAAACTATTTTGTTAAGAAACTTTTGTTAAGAATTTGCCTTTTTTAGTAGAAAATTCATCTTCTGGGTTAAAAATTCATCTTCTGGGTTAAAAATTCATGTTCTTGGTTGAAAATTCAAGATTTTATAAGAATTTTTTTTTCTTTATTAACTAAAAAACTTTATTGGGATGGAAATTGAACTAGCTGTTTGAAAATTCATACATTTTGTTGATAATTCGTCGATTTTTAGTAGAAAATTAATCTTCTGGTTGAAACTTTTTGGTTGAAAATATATCTTTTTTGTTTTAGAATTTAGCAATTTTTCGAAAAATCGTCTTTTTTGGTTAAACAAAATTGCTTCATCATTTCAAAAGAAAATATTTCTTTGGTTGAAATAGCAACTCTTACAGTTTTTGTTAAGGATTTGTTAGAAATTGGTTTCATTTTTGGTTGAAAATTAATTTTTTCAACTAAAAACTTAACTATTCCATTTTCGGTTGAAAATTTATCTTTTTTAGTTTGAAATTCAACTACTTATTTGAAAATGCAACTGCTTTGTTGAAAATTAACCTGTTATAATTAAGGAGATAACTATTTTGTCAAAAAATCCTATTTTTTGACAGAATACAACTATTTTGTATTAAAAATTAAAATCACTTTTTGTTAAAATATCAAATATTGAATGTTTTGTTAAAAATTAATATATTTTTTTTTAAACCAACTAATTGGTGTAAGGTTGAAACACTTTGAAAAAAATCAGTTCTTTTTGCTTGGAGGTTGATCATTTTAGTTAAAGATTCAACTATTTGGTCGTAAATGAATATTTTTGTTAAAAATTCAACTGTTTTGTAGAAAACTCTTCTTGTACGTTAAAAACTTTAACAATTTGGTATAAAATTAAACTAATTAGTTGAAAATTAACTTTTTCCTTAAAAATTCATATTTTTGCTTGAAGGTTCAACAATTCAGTAGAAAATTAAACTATTTAGTTAAAAATGATATTTTTTTTAGAAAATTCATATTTTTGTTTGAAAACTGAACTGTTTTGGTAGAAAATGAAACTATTTGGTTAAGAACTTAACTATTTTTCTAAAAAATTTAACTATTTTGTTGAAAATTAATTTTTTTATTGTTGAAAATGATGTTTTTCATCTCAAAATGTAGCTATTTCATTTTTGGTTATAAAATTCTTTCTTAACAGATCAGGGGCCTTCCATAAACTCTTTTCCTTTTTTTGAAAGACTTCCTTTTTTTCTCTTGTTTTCAAGAAACTTCCCTTTTTTTTGTATTTAACTTAAACGTGAACTGAATTAATAGAACCCAATAAGAAAATCCCACTGATTTGGTTGAAATTTAATTTTTTTTTGTCTTGGAAACTATACTATTATAGTTTTGTTTCAGAATTGATCTCGCTTGGTTTAAAATACTACTATAAATTGAATTATTTTGTTAGAAAGTCATCTTCTTCAGTAAAAAATTCAGTTACTTGCATGAAATCTGGACTACTCTGTTGAAAACTCATTTTTTTTAAGACGAATCTGTTTCTTTGAAAATATAACTACTTCATGGAAAATTTGTTTAATTTTCGTCTTAAAATTATTATTTTTCTAACTGAAGTTTATTTATTCAATTTTTGGTTGAAATTGTATCTTTCTTAGATTAAAGTTCAACTATTTGGTTGAAAATTGACCTTTTTAAGTTGAAAATTCAAGTACTTGGTTGGAAATTCAACTGTTTGGTTGAATTTCAAATTATTATCTTGAAAATTCATTGCTTTAAAAATTTAAAGATTAATCATTTCAGTTGAAAATGCATCTCTTTGCTTTAAAATTTAACTATTTTTCCAAGGAATCGTTTTTTTTTTTTTGGCTGAGAATAGATTTTTTCATTGATAATGTAACTTGTCTATTTTTGGTTGAAAATTAACCTTTTTGGTTGAAGATCAATATATTTGGATAAAAATTTGTCTCTTGGTTGAAAATTCATCCTTTTTGGTCGAATTCAACTTTTTTGCTTTAAAATTGAAATGTTTTTTTATTGAAATATTAACTATTTCATGTTACGTTGAAAATTTATTTATTTTTTTGGTTGCAAAATCAACTACTGGGTTTAAAGTTGAACTACTTTGTAAAAAATTCCTGTTTTTTGGTTGAAGATTCATAATTTTATTTAAAAATTCAACTATTTGATCTCAAATTAACTTATTTTTTTTTTTAATCCAGCTGTTTTGTAGAAAATTTGACTTATAGCCTTGAAACTTCAACAATTTGGTAGAAAATTAAAATACTTGGTTTAAAATTATCCTCTTTGTTGAAAATTCATATCTTTTGTTGAAAATTATTTATTTTAAAAATCGAAATATTTTCTTGAAAATTGTTTTTCTTTTTTGTTAAAAATAAATTTTCTTATCTAAAAATGTTCAGATATTCCGTTTTGTGGTTAAAAGTTTAACCTTAAACCAAGTAGTTGATTTTTCAATCGAAAAGATTGAGTTCCAACCAAGAATATTAATTTTCTAACAAAAAAGACGAATTTTAAATAGAATACATGAATTTTCAACCAAATAGTGCAATTTTCAACTAAAAAAGATAATTTTTAGACCAAAAATGGAAAAGTCAAATTTTCAGTTAAAAAAATTTAATTTTTACCAAAAAAAAATTTTCAACAAAACTGTTTAATTGAAAAAATTAATTTTTGTCAAAGAGGTAAAACTTTGTAGTTAAATTTTCAACAATATAGTTCAATTTTCAACCAAAAAGTAACATTTTGAACGAGAAAAATGAAATTTCTACAAAAAGTGATAAATTTGCGAACAAAAAAGACAAATTTTCAACAAAAGATTTGAATTTTGAACTAAAAAAGAGTCTTCAGGCCAGAACGAAATTGAAGGTTATGAAGCTGTTGAATTTCCAATCCAAAACAAAATAATTTTCTAAAAAACAGTTGAACTTTGATTAAAAAAATATGAATTTCCACCAAAAAATTTAATTTTCAACCAAATTGTTGAATTTTCTACCAATACAGTTCAATTTTCAAACCAAAAAGAACGAATATTTCACGAAAAAGTTAAATTTTCAATCAAGAAAGATTTTTCAGTCAAGGGAGAAAAAAAGATTCAATCAGATTTTTTAATTTTTAATGCAAAAATGCGAATCTTCTCGAAAACAGTTGGATTTTGAACCCGAAAATATTAATTTTCTACAAAAAATATCATTTTCAAGAAAATAGTCGAACATTCTATTGAAAAAAATTTTTTCAAACAAAACAGTTGAATTTGTAACCAAATATTATATAGTACTCATCCCGAATTTCGGGACGACGAGACGCTTCGAATAATAATAATAATGAATTTAGGAAATTTTTCAACGTATTTCCCTCAACCCCTCCTTCCGCTTCACTCTTCGCCACCCCTCCCAATTACTTCCCCCTGTACTTACACTTCTTGCCACTACACTTCTCTAATCTCCCCCAGTGCCCCCTACTTCCCCTTCTCAAATTTCCCCTACTTCGCCTGCTTTCCTTCCCCTCCCATAATTTCTTCTACTTCCCCACCCTCATTTTTCCTCAGATACTCCACTTCCTACTCCTTATTTTTGTCATTTCCCCTTCCCTTATTTCCTTTCACTTCTTCTACTTCACCTCGCCTTATTTGCCTAATTTTCCTTCCCTCGTTCCTTCTCGCTTTCCCCACTTTTCCACTCATTTGCCAATGATTCCCCTACTGCCTCTCTCATCATTTCCCCTCCCTACCCCTCTTAGAAAAAAGTACGACGGACGGACACACCGACCCACACTGGGGATGGAATGTTCAAAACCACCTAGAGGTCACAAATCTTAACCGAATTGAATAATTGTATTCTAGAAATGTTACTAATTGAACTTCGAAGAGACTCACATCGCCTAAATTTCAAAATTATTTTTTTCTAATTAGAAAACTTATGAAACCTTATACAAAAACCCTGAACATTGAACTGGAGACTTAAATAATTTAGAAAAGAGACCAAAAATTTAGGCGACCTGAGTCTCTTCAAAATTCAATTAGTAACATTTCTAAAAAAAATTATTCAATTCGGTCAAGATTTTTTAACTCTAGGTGGTTTTGAACAAAATTAGTGTTCTATCCCCAGTGTGGATGGAATGTTCAAAACCACCTAGAGGTCACAAATCTCGACCGAATTGAACAATTTTTTTTTAGAAATGTTACTAATTGAATTTCAAAGAGACTCACATGGCCTAACTTTTAAAATTAATTTTTTTCAATTAAAAAACTTATGAAACCTTATACAAAAACCCTGAACATTGAACTGGAGAATCAAATAATTTAGAAAAGAGACACAAAATTTAGACGATGTGAGTCTCTTCAAAATTCAATTAGTAACATTTATAAAAAAAAAAATTATTCAATTCGGTCAAGATTTCTGCCCAGGGCTAGGAAACCCTAAAAAATAGAGATATACAACGAAAGAGAAGTATGTACTGATAATTGAATGTTTGGCCCGCACAAGATATTATACACAATGTGTGATATGGGTTAACTCTGAAACAGCGCAGCATGGAGTGTGGATGACAGGACTGAAAAGCGGGGACTAGGTCGGACCGGAAATAACGAGAAAAGAACCGAACGGACGCAGTACCATTGAGTCTTTTCCTCTTTTTATTGTATCGGTCATTTCCCATTTATTTGAGCTCGACGTGGTCGAGCCAATGTTCGATTTCAGATGCATCATGGGCTTCGCGACTCCCAATTCGAGAAATAATTACTATTTTATTTCAAACCAGTATCATTAATTCCCTTCCGAGATTAACTTTTATTCAATTTCAGAATTTCTATTGTCTACTTTTTCGGAATAAAATTAATGTCTATATAAATCAATATCAGGGTACAGTATGAGTATCAAATTTCAGGGATTTCAATTATTCCCTTTTCAATATATAATTTGAAATAATAATTATAATTTATAATTTGACTTCATTATTTCAGTCATATGCTATATAAAATATGAGAAATAATTTTAAAAAATGATGTTATTTTTGTTGATCAGGGTATTTATTAATTTTTGATGTTGAAATATTGAATAGTGACGATTTGGAGAAACGAAAAAAAATCCGCCTCAGCCGAGACTCGAACCAGGGAAGCCACTATTCATGAGTGGAGTTTATCAATTACGCCACCGAGAATTCAGCAGATTCCATTCTTTTCCAAATATAAAGTTTTTCTGATCGTTTTATCAATGGTGAGTGAAGAAATAAGTTCGTTTCAGTTATCTTCATAAAATAATAATTCAAATAAGAAATTTTTCTTATAACATCAAATTAGCGCATTTTTCTCGAGAGATTCTGCGACTTGAAGTGTAGAACCAGAATTATTGTTTTGCATAGCAGGATCTGTTTTTATAGTTAAAATATTTTGTTTCAGTGATGAACTGTTCAAAAAAATAATTTCATTCATACAAGAAAATCTATGCAAATTTTGTGCCTAAAATTATTAATAGTGTGACATGAAAACAGTGTACAGATTATTAAAGTAAAATTCTTAATGAAATTACATCAATTGAAACATAATTTTTAAGTTTGAAAACACTTTTAAATAAAAAAATACCTTAAGCTTTTGGGAATTTAAAAAACTAATTTATTATTAATAATAATAATACTGATAATAATCTTTGAATACATACATTTATGCATTTACGTGTTTTCCGTCTCGCATGTTCTTTTCTTATGCCAATCTGACAGTTTATTAGCATACGTCAGTTTGACGTCTTATAAAATTGCCTTTCCTCTTGAAGCAACAGGAAGTTGTTCCACTTACATCAAAATGCTTTATCATTGATTTTTAGGGTTTCTTAGCCTAGAGCGAAAAATCTTATTGTTTCGGTCGGAAGGCCGCCCATCCGACCATCGTAATTTTTCACAAGACTCGAGACGAAATTCGGGATAAGATTCGACACAAGATTCGATACGAGAGTCGAGACGATATTCGACGCAATATTGGAGATGAGATTCGAGACAACATTCGAGACTGGATTCGGGATAAGATCCAAGATGAAATTCGAGACAAGATTCGAGACGAGATTCGAGACGAGATTCGAGACAAGATTAGAGACAAGATTCGAGACGATATTCGAGACGAGATTCGAGGCGAGATTCGTGACAAGATTCAAAGCGAGATTCGAGACAAGATTCGAGGCGAGATTCGAGACAACATTGGAAACGAGATTCAAAAAAAGATTCGACACTTGATTCAGGATAAGATCCAAGACGAGATTAGGGATAAGGTTCAAGACAAGATAAAATACGAGATTGGAGACAGGATAAAATACGAGATTCGAGGCGAGATTCAAGACAAGATTCGAGGCGAGATTTAAAAAAAGATTCAAGGCAGATTCAAGACGTGACTGAAGACGAGATTCGAGTCGATATTCAAGATGAGTTTCAAGCCAAGATGCGAGACGAGATTCACGACAATATGCGGGACGAGATTCGATATGGGATTCAAGACGAGATTGCATATTATATTTGAGACGAAATTCGAGACGACATTCGAGACGAGATTCAAAACGATATGAGATGTGCAAGGGGTAAAAGGGGAGGGAGGAAAAGAGGAGAGGGGAAAAACCTTTTTTTGTAGGCACATATCTATTCAAATTTTGTGATTCAAAATTAATAATAAGTTAACATGAAAACAGTGTACAGATTTTTAAAGTAAAATTCTTTATAAAATTACATCAATTGAAACATAATTTTTAAGTTTAAAAACACTTTCAAATAAGAAATAAACAAAATATCTGAAGCTTTTGGGAATTTAAAAAACAAATTTATTAATAATAATAATCTTTGAATACATATATTTATGCATTTACTTTTTTCATATTGAAGCTCCTATTTTTTCGCTCACTTTTCACGTGTCTTCAGTCTCGCAAGTTCTTTTCTTATGCCAATGTGACAGTTTATTAGCATACGTCAGTTTGAGGTCTTATAAAATTGCCTTTCCACTTGAAGCAACAGGAAGTTGTTCCACTTACATGAAAATGCTTTATCATCGATTTTTAGGGTTTCTTAGCCTCGAGCGAAAAATCTTATTGTTTCGGTCGGATGTTTGTCCATCCGACCATCGTAATTTTGTCACGAGACTCGAGACGAAATTCGGGACAAGATTCGAGACAAGATTCGAGACAAGATTCGATACAAGGTTCGAGACGAGATTCGAGACAAGATTCAATACGAGAGTCGAGACAGGATTCGAGACGAGATTCGACGCAATATTGGAGATGAGATTCGAGACAACATTCGAGATGGAATTCGGGATAAGATGCAAGATGAAATTCGAGACAAGATTGGAGACGAGATTTGAGATAAAATTGAAGACAAGATTCAAAACAAGATTCATGACTTGATTCGGAATAAGATTCAAGACAAGATAAAATACGAGATTCGAGGCGAGATTCAAGACAAGATTCGCGGCGAGATTCAAAACCAGATTCAAGGCAGATTCAAGACGTGATTGAAGACGAGATTCAAGATCAGATTCAAGCCAAGATGCGAGACGAGATTCGAGACGAGATTTCAGACAAGATGCGGGACGAGATTCGATATGGGATTCGAGACGAGATTGAATATTGTATTTGAGACGAAATTCGAGACGAGACTCGCAACAAGACCAGAAACGAGACTAGATACGAGTTTTGAGACGAGATTCGAGACAAGATTTGGGATGAGATTCGATACGAGATTCGAGGCGAGATTCGAGATGGCATTCAAGACGACGTTCGAGACGAGATTCGAGACGACATTCGAGACGATATGAGATGTAGCAAGGGGTAAAAGGCACATCTTTGTAGGCACACATCGTCTTCTTTGACTACTTTTCAGGTTATAACTTTTGCGCCTTAGATTCAGACGATTAAATTTTCTAAATTTGGATGCACAAGTTTAGGATTATTAATTTCTAATCACTTAGTTTTAAGATCCTAATCTAAAGGGCAGCGTGCCATAAGGACCCAACCCACATTTTCACGATTTTACAGCAGAGACAAAAAACGTTCTCGAAAATAGAATTGTTGTGAAAAAAATTTCTAAATACGTTAAAGATAAATTACTGCTGAATTAAATCCTAAAAAAGGATAAAAGTTTTTTCAACTTTGGAAAGTGATAAAAAATCCAATTTCAAAAAAAAAAAGAGAATTAATTTTTCAGCTACTGAGTAGTTGAATTGGCACAACAAAGTTTAAATTAAAAAATATTATTAGGTTTCATGAAAATAGAGGGTGAAGTTTTGGTTTATCTCGAGAGGCACGTTTTCTCAACTTTCGGCGTTGATAAAAATACACTTTTGAATTTAAAAAAAAGTGAGAGTTAACTTTCTATTTATTGAGTTGCTGAATTCATAATAAAAACGTTTGGTTAAAAAATATGACGAGGTTTCGGTTTTGTTTTTAAAGGTCATCATGCAATATTTTATATTCATAATGAGAATTTGGCTACTAATAAGAAACTTCTCAACACATGAAGCGCGAATCAAGATTGCTAGTTTAAAATAATTTACATAACTTAATGTACGCTTCAGCTTAAAGCGAATTTAGCAACGATTTAGAATTGTGATCATACATGTACCGCTTTAGGCTCTTTCAGAAAGTACGTTGACTTGACTTACTGACGCGCAAGAACAAACGATGTGCACACTGCACAGTGCATAGTCATACTAAAGTTTAGTACTAAGTAATAGGAGTTTCAGAGCACATATTATAGAGCTCTTGGTTCTGTTCATTATAGTCCTCAGCAGCTTTTTATGTTACTCAAAAGCGATTATGCTCAATTTGACACAAACTCGAATAAAATGCAGGTTAAACCATGAGCTTAAGTTAGGAACATCAAGTCAAAGATTTAGTGATGATAAATAATAATCTTCAAATGCCTGGAATGAATAGTTCAAAGTTCATCAACCTTGTGATGATATGTTTGGTATATCTCCTGTACAATTTTTGTTTTGGTAGTAACGTCCTGATGCCCCGAGACCATTCAATTATACTTTTACTTTTCATTTGCTTTGGACATAACTTCATGAACAACAAATGAAGAACATGATAACTTCTGATAATTTAAGAACGCCATTACTGCAGCCAATCAGTCAATTGTATACGAAGAAAAATAGTTGTTCACCCTAAGCATCCAGATGTTTCAGGTTAACATATTTAATTAGGTGATGTCATTTTATCTTGACCAAGTGAGAATTTAATTAGAAGATGTTGGACTTTATTGGCATACTGGACCAATACTGTGGACAGTTTCTTTATTTGCAATACTTTAAAAGAACCCATCTGTATAGTTCGTTTTTTCCATACTTTGTCTTCTTCCAATGGTGCTGCATTATTAGTTGATGATAATTGATGTTGACCAGGTAAGAATGTATTTAGAAGATGTTTGATTTTGTTGGTATACCAGCAGTATATAAACCTGTAAACCAGTATACCAAAAAACTCATCATCTTCTAATTAAACTCTTATTTGGCCATCATCAATTAACATCTGCTAAGCATACAGCACGGTTGGAAGAAGATATAACAATGGAACGTACCAACTATATACAGATGGGTTATTTGAAAGCATTAGAAATAGAGAAATTGTCAACAGTCTTGGACCAATATAACATCAAAATCGAACATCTTCTAATTTAATCCTTATTTGGTCAACATCAGTGAACATCAGCTAATCACACATCATGGTTGGAAGAACACACGACAATGAAACAAACCAACTTATACAGATGGGTTCTTTCAAAGCATGGGAAATAAAGAAATTTTACACAGTCTTGGACCAGTATACCAAAAGCATTCAACATCTAATTAACATATATAATATTTAACGATAGGACAGCCATCTAGATGTTAAAAGTTAGTTTCTGTGAAAATCAAAGATAAGTAATGCACATCGCTCTTACCTAGAAGAATTTTTTTAAAAAGACAGCACTCGTATCAACCATTTTACTCTATCCAAATAGTTCACAGCATTATTATAAACATTTGTGAACAAAATATAAGTAATCAGCATTTTTTCGCAAGTTTACATACGACGCAGGAGAATATCGAACGACATTGACTATAAGCTTTATCAATATCTGTATGTTCGGCGGTACCATCTTATACTTTGAACATCTTCCATTAACCATCTACTTTTCTCAATGTAATGTTCAATAGAGAAAACAAATTAAAACTGAAAATAAGAAGATTTAAAATTATAACTAAAAAATTTTCAAGTTCACTTTTCAAGTCAACTTACCCCTCACAATAGTTCTTAGTATAAGCAATTTGAAGTCTCGCGTTCTCGCGAATGTTCAGACTTTCAGAATATATGCGGTATGTGTAATAAATCTGTGGAGTGATAATAAACCGTGTTACAAATGAGGTTCCCGAATGAACTTGAGGAAAAAGTGAATATGGGCTCAGCCAGAAGGTCTAGGGACTGCATAATAAGGGTCTGAAATTTCACAATATGATTGGGCGACATACATGCAAAATTTTACATATACTGTTGCAAAATGGATTGCTGCCAGCGCAGCGACCAGCATTACTTTAACAACTTCTATACAATTGCCTAACATCACGCCAACTTTATTGCGACCACTTTCTTCGTTGGTCGGCGCAGTCACTGCAAAACAGTGGTCAATGTGCAATTGCCTGTACTTGCATAAAAGACATATAACTGAAGCTGAAGTCGATCGTAAAAGTAGTGGACCTGCACGGACAATAAAAAAGTAAACGACCCTAGAAACGAATAGTCGATGTGATCAATAATAATTACTATCATGACGAGTTAAACAGTTAACGACAAATGGTTTTCTATGACTTAGCGACCACTTAATGTATTTTTTTCAGCCCATTTTTTAAACTAACAACAGGAACTTACTACTTCGTAATTTTGTTTGGATTCATATCCCTCTCAGTTATTACCATACTTGTAATATTCTGAAGTAATATATGATTCCATTCTGGAAGTCAGGTATTTTCCTTAAATTCAGACAAATATTGGCTGAATTTAAGTTTATCTCTAAATATAATTTCATTTCAGAATTCGAGGTGTAAAATTTTATTTATTAAGTTTCCATATGATCTTTTCCAAACTGAACATTAAATTTATTTTGCAGTTCAACTGGCTCCGTGAAATTTATGAGACAAAATATATATTTGGTGCTTTCAAAGCAGAGAGAAGTTTCATCGTGTTTTTTTCCAGAGGTCAAACAATATTTCCTCGAATTTTAAATCCTATGCGGTACTCAATTTTTATAGCGTTGCCACAAAAACATGACTATATCTGCAATTTATTTCAGATCATTTCAACATCAAAAGATATATTTTAATATATGTACTGTTATTCATAATGAATTTGATATCAAATAAATACATTTAATAATTGAGTATAAAAATTAACATTATTAAAGAGAAACTAAACTAAAAGTAAAATAGAAGGCTATATTTAACAAATTAAAATATTAAATTAAGACGTTGACTTTTCACGAGTTTTAACTTTCCATTTAATTAGAATCTACTTTTGGCTACTTGAAGTAATTTGAAATTCTAAATTTTCTAGAAAGTGTCAAAAGTCGCCAGCTTTGTTAAAATTCGTATATTCGCATCGAACTTGATATTATACTTTTAGTGTTCCCTTTCCAAGTTTGAAATTGATTTCGGGTCTTAATTACGATCGTATTAACATCTTACTTTAGACTCATTTAGTGACTTTCTTTCATTATTTATATTGAAATTTCTCTTTTATTTATAATAAAATTAAATAGTTTAATTTATTCAGAACATATTGCAAGGATAACAGTCGTTTAGTAGTTCAATATTATGGATAATAGAAGAATTTCTGTTCGAAAATAGGGAATTTAAAAAGGAATATTTTTTTCTTTTGAAAATACCAACCCTAGTAAAAGCAAATCATAGGAAACCTTATCCAAATTTAGAAGCATTTGTGTGTGTGTTTTTATGAATGCTTAAAAATATTATACCTATTTTATGTTAGTGGTTTTCACTGGAAATGAGCTTTTTTCACCAAAAAATTAGCATTTTTAAACAAAAATTATCATCCAGATTCAAATTTTTGAATGATTTTAGGTTTTGTACCGTAAATGGGTATTTTTTATGAAAAATTATTTGATTTTATATATTGAAAATATTTAAGGAATTTACGTTCTTCGGTTTTGTTCGCGTTTATCGACCAGATATTGATATTTTGAGACAAAAATTATTGTACTTTGAACAAGATTTGCATTTTTTGAATAGTTTCAGATTATATTCACGTTTTTGTGTAAGAAATCGGTTATTTTTGACGAAAATTGTTCAAATTTAAGGAAATAAATTCAGAATAAATAGATTGCAATTTTTTAATGACAAATTGATCGTTGCATTCGTCACTTTTTTTTATTTTCCACAATTTGTAGTTGAAAGTCATTATTTTTTAACGAAGATATACTATTCTGAAAAATTCTCTGTTGTATTATGTTTGTGTTTTTGGTCGGAACTTATTGGTATTTTTAAAAAATATTATTAGATTTGAAAGAATATTTACAATTCTTCAACAACTTTAGTTTACGTTCGAATAATTTCAGATCAAAGTATTGATAATTTGAATAAAATTTCGAATCTGTTTAACAATTTAAGATTATTTTAGCCTTTTTCGTCAAAAATTGGTATTTTAAATTTAAAAAAATTATATTTCAAAACAGGTTCTTCAGTGATATCTTCACTGCTTTTTTGAAAAATGCAAATCACAACTTTTTACCAATTTTAGAATATCTTAGCATATTGCACTGAAAATCGGTATTTTTAGTAAAAAATTATTAGATTTCAAACAGGATTTAAAAATTGTGCACAATTATAGGTTGAGCTACAGATTTTCACCGGAAATATCGATACAGATTTCAAAGAAGATTTACAATCTTAAACAATTTTTTGGTATGTTATGATAATGTTTTTCATCGAAAATTGAAAAAATGAAATTGTTATTCAGTCGGTAGACTCATTTTAAGCAGTCTGCTGTAGAAGGCAGTCGGTACGCGATGGTTTTCGTGCTGGGACGAAAGTTTTGAAAAGATAATCTCGCCGTGTCGCAGTTGCTTGTTTCAAACTTCTTAAAGACCTTCAGGACTGCTTTCTTACCTTCTATATACTACCGATGAAACCTTCGCACTTTACACCCGCCCAGTCCCCAGACACCGGGTTTCACGTCAATTTAAAAACAACTTTGCCGCCCAGGCTTTATTGCCTTCGCAGAGAAACAACCAGCAACCTCATACAGCTAAGTGCTTCATGAACATAAACTGCACCTTCCCATCCCATAATGAGTCTTACTAATATTGTCCGTCAATAAAGTTCAAAAAGTCGACATCGTTCCGCAGAGACTTTAGTAGCGCAATAAAACTTTCATTGACCGCAGTTATCTTTGTTTTCTGTTAATCATCATTTAGTATATAAAAACATCGTAAAGATAGAATTGTCAAGGAAGTTGCGGAAAATATACCAAGGTTTACTTGAAATTCTGTAATACAAATGACTATCAATTTTTTTGGACGAATAAGACGTGGGTTAAAACGTATGAAAATAATTTTTTGAAAGGATAGATTCAAATTATAATCTCACAGGATGTGCGAGTGGTTTCCTACCATCTGTAGACTTCCGATAAAACCTTCGCAATTTGCACCAATCCTGTCTCCGGATACCAGGTTTTATGTCAATTCAAAAACAACCTGCAACGTCAGTGCTTCATGAACATGCACTGCATCTTTCTATCCCATAATGAGCCTTACTAATATTGTCCTTTGATAAAGTTCAAAAAGTCGACATGGTTTGGTAGAAACTTCACTAACGCGATAAAACTTTCCTTCACAGCAGTTATATTTGTTTTCAGATATGTATCATTTATAATTTGAAAAGAATCGTAAAGAGAGAATTGCCAAGTAAATTTCGGGAAATATATTAAGCTTCAACTGGAGTTCTGTAACAGAAATTTTCTAAAGAGCTGACCCAGCTGAAAATTCCTGTACAGAAACCACCGAGGATCCTGGAAATGTTGCTGGACACGAACCTGCACACGAACCTGTACAGGTAAACTTCATGGATCCTGTACAGGAATTTAGCGAAGATGAAGTACATGAACCTGCAAAGGAACATGTATGCAAGCTAAGCTTTGAATGATCCTTTACAGGTTCCTTTACAGAATGATTCGAGATGCGGGTTCACAAACAGGAACTTTTTCAGGATCCTATGCGTGAACCTGCATAAGAACTGATCTGCAAAAGTTCGCTAGTGGCTTGGCTCTTTCGAGAGTATGTTCGATCTTCAAGGGAATAAAACGAAAACAACTTTATAGCTGTAAGCGACATAATACATTATGAGACGCTATCTATGATAGGCTATGATACTCTATAATAAAATATAATACATTGTCATTGTCGATGTTCAAGGTCAGCAATCCCTGTTTAACGTAGCTATAGTATTATACATGTCAGCACTTCTCTCTCTCTCTCTCTCTGTACTCTCTTACTATGCGATCTCCTCAAAACTCATGATGATTCCTCACGAAAATTTCAAAGTTAGTCCATCAGAGTTTCACTTCTGCCATGTGGCTTCAATGCAACATACTGTTTTTTTTGTTTGAAAAATTGACTTTTTTTAGTTAATCTATAAAGTTTAAATGTCGACAGAGTCCCGTAGAGACTTTACTAACGCGATAAAACTTTCATCCACCGCAGGTATCTTTCTTTTTAGTTAATCATCATTTAGAATATAAAAATACCGTAAAGAGAGGATTGTCAAGGGAATTTAGGAGAATATATTAGGGTTGACCTGAAATTCCGCAATATAAATTTTTTAAGGAGCAGACTATACATGTTTTAGGGCCAACGACACTGAATGTATTGTGGATTGAAACCTCTGAAAATAACTTTCTTGAAAAGATAGAATTATATAATAATCTCATCGGATGTTAAAACTCCCCTTATAATTCAAACATAACAGTGAAATTACAGTCGTAAAATAAAATTTAAGCAAACCTCTTACGATAATGACGTTCAATATTACTAGAACATTGTACGCGCTACGCGCGTACTAATTCCGCTTCCATAGAAAAAACTCGGATTATCTTTTAACATTTTTTTATGGATTTTACAAAAAATCATATACGATTTGAGAACGTTGCATATGATTTACAGAAGTTTTCTTATTATAGTGAGAAAATTCCAGTAAATTCAATATACTTACAATTCTTTTGAATAGACAGATGATAATTTTCACTGACAACATATGACTCTTCTGAAAATGCACCTGTCTTCTGAATTTATTTTTGAAGTGAAACTTCTTTTCGGACGTTAGTGAATTATCGTTGGGACTCGAGTGAATTGAAAAAAACGCACGACCGAACGACCGTAGGACCATACGATCGTACGATCGTACGACCATACGTCCGTACGACCATACGACCATACGTTTGTACGAACATACGTTTGTACGACCATACGACCGTACGACCGGACGACTGCAAGCGCGGTGAAACATAACATATATATACGAAACAATATCATATAATATGATACAGTATGTCGTACCAAGTTACACTATGATACACTATGATGATGCACTATGATACTATATGGTACACTATGATACACTATACTTTTAATATTTCTTTAACATTTAAAAAATATAAAAAATACATTTGCATTGTATTTCAATGTAAAAGGTAGAATTAAATTCGACTATTTCAGTTTGCTTCGAATTTTCTATAAGGCCCCATTTACCACGTTTTCTAAGCATATATTTGTCACATAAATGTATTAAATTATTTTGTTTCCATAAAAAAATTTTATGTTTAAAGTTCAAAAGTAAGGAAAAGGGGAAAATTATGTTCTTGATGAAATTTAGCACAAACGGTTAATTTTTGCTAGTTTTTTCAGAATTTGAGTTTCTCTTTACATATTGATCATATAATATGACAAATTTCACTTTACAACTTTACACTTTAAAGAAAAACGCGACCAAAAAACATTTTTTGGTTCAAAATTCAAATACTTAGTTGAAAGTGGAACTGATTTGTTAAAAATTCAATTTTTTGGTTTATGATTCATCATTTTAGTTGAAAAATCTTTTTTGTTTAAAATTTAACTACTTTGCTAACATTTTTTTCAAATGTATTTTTCAACTAAAAATTTAACTACTCCATGTTTCGTTAGTCCATCATCTGCAGCTGAAAATTCACAGTTTGCTTTAAAATTTCTGTATTTTATTGTAACTTTGTCTTGTATGGTAGAAAACTAGTCTTATTGGTGACCAATTCACCTTTTTGGTTTAAAATTCATTCATTTCAACTATTTCATGTTTGGTTGAACAGTCTTCTTCAGCTGAAAATTCAACTATTTTTTTTTGAAAATTTCTGTATTTTCTTGAAACTTTATCTTTTGTAGTAGAAAATTAATCTTCTTGGTGAATAATTAACCTCTTAGGTTGAAAATTCAAATATTAGTTTGAAAATTCTATTATATATTAAAATATTTGTTTGAAAATTCATGTATTTTGTTGAAAGATTACTCTTTTACGGTAGAACATTAATCTTTTTGGTAGAAAATTCGTTTCTTTGGTTGAAAATTTGTTTTTAAAAATTGAAAATTGATTTTTTCGACTAAAAATTGAACTGATTTTTTGTTGAATTTTTTTTGATAGACAGTTAATCTTTTTAGCACAGAATTTTTTTAATTAAAATTTGACTATTTGGTTATAACTGTATTTTTTTTGCTTAAAAACTTATTCTTCTATCTATCTATAACTTACTTTCTTTGGTGGAAAGTTATCTTTCCTATCAAAACTTGATTTTTTCAAATGAAAATTTAATTATTCCACTGTCTTACAAAAATTGTTGTTTGATATAAATTTAATCTTCTGGGTTGAAAATTTAAATATTTGGTTGAAAATTAATTTTTTCGACTGAAGATGCATTATTTTGGTTAATTAAAATAAAACTAAAAACAACACGAATTCTTAGAAACATAGTTGAATTTTTAACAAAATACGTGAATAATAATGTATCAAGTACTTCATATTTCAACTTATAAACGAAAAATTGCTAACAAAAAATGGAATAGCTACAGTTTCAGAAAAAAAAATATAAAAAAAACGAATTTCTAACAAAATAGTTAAATCTTCAAATAAATAGTTGAAGTTTAAACCAAATAGTTTAATTTTTTACCAAAGTAGTTACATTTTGAATCAAAGATATGAATTTAGAAAAAAGTTGAATTTTGAAACAAATAGTTCAATTTTCTACAAAATTGTTGGATTTTCAAGCTAATGAGACGAATTTTCGGCAGAACAGTGGAATTTTCAACCAAAAAATGAATTTCCAACGATACTTGTTATAGTTGATATTAAAATGAAATAAAGTTTTTATTTGAAATAAAAAACAGTTGAGTTTAACCAAAAAGGAGTAATTTTTCGCAAAATAGTCAAATCCACAATCAAAGCAGATTAATTTTTACCATGAAATTGAATTTTTAACCAAAATGGATGAATTTTTAACCAAAATGGATGAATTTTCAATTAAAATGGATGAATTTTCAACCAAGAAGATTCAGTTTCTAGAAAAAAGGAGAATTTTCAAAAAAATACATACATTTGTCAACCAGAAGAGGTCAATTTTTAATTTAAAATATCAGTTTTAAACCATAAATGGCATAGTTAAGTTTTCAGTAGAGAAAATTAATCCTCAATTAAAAAAAAAAGAATTTTCGACAAAATACTTATATTTTTAACAAAATACTTGAATTTTTAACAAAATACTTCAATTTTTAACAAAATACTTCAATTTTTAACAAAATACTTAAATATTTAACCAAACAGTATAATTTTCAACCGAAAAGTTGATTTTTTGACCAAGAAGATTAAGTTTCGATAATTGAAGATGAATTTTCCACAAAATACAGGAATTTTCAACTAAAAAAGATTAATTTTCATTTACAGCAAAATAATTAAATTTTTTAGCAATTAGTAGCATTTTGAACCAAACGAGATGAATTCCGAAATAAATGTTTTAAATATAATAGTAGACGCTTCAACAACAAAAAATTAACTTTTAAACAAGAATATTTGGATATCCTAATTGAATTATATTAATTCAGTTCAAATTTAAGCGAAAAACAAGAAAAAGTGGAAGTTTCTTGAAAAAAAGGAGAAAAAAAGCAGAATTCTTTAAAAAGGTAAAACAGAGCTTATGGAAGGCCCTTAAGCTGTTAAATTGGTCTGCGACTTTAGTTAATCTTTTAATTATATTAGTGCTCTCAAATGAAAAGAAATGTCTCAAGAATTTCATTAAAAGTATTCTTATACGCGTATCAGACAGTTTTAATTTATTATTTATTGTTCAATTGACGGTTATATGAAATTCTATTTATATTTAGTATTTAATGATAGGAGGGGCTGAGCAGAAGGAGGAAGTGGAGGATAATAAGGATGAGAAGTAGGAGAAGGTGGAGGAGTAGCAGAAGCTGGAGGAGAAGGTGAAGGAGGAGAGGGAGAGGGAGAAGGAGAAGGAGAAGGAGGAGAAGAAGGATTAGGAGGAGGCGGTGAGA